>BMAU01001042.1:992500-1005000 GCA_019973935.1 Trichonephila clavipes
ATTTTTTAAGGTTATATTTAAAATATATGCTCTTCCATTTATTTTCAGTTTAAATTTATTCAAATTTTTAAAAAATAAAATTACGATGTTTATTTTTGACAACTGATTCTATTTTAGTTTCTCTGTTTAATTAAATATATAAAGACTTATATGAGAAATAATAATATATAAGATCATTTTCATATTGTCGGAATTTTATACTGGCCCTAGCCCACCAAAATTTTAAGTAATTTTATCTGCTTTAATGAGGATTAAACTTAGTGCATAGTCATGGAAAGTATTGAAATATTGATAAGAAACACATTATGGAAGCAAAAAGGAACCGGGGAGAAGAAACTTAAAAAAAAACAATAATTAATTTTAAAAAAACTGAAGAAAAAAAAAAGAGATTTCTTTTTAATTTCTTAATGGGGGGGACAGCTTTAATTTCTAAAAATTTGTGAAATTTTCAAGTTATTCAATTTTTGCGTTTTTCAATGATATTTGTACATTCTTGGAACTGCTTTTTTGAGCGAGTTCCATTGTTCCAATAATACAATGTTTTGGGGGCCTTAACTTACAGTAGGATTTCTCCCAAGACTAAAATTTTGTGATTTTACCTAAAAATATTTTTAACATCTAGAAGCGTTTTCCAGAAAATAATGCATCTCTCAACTTTTCAACAATAACAAAAAGAGAAAGAAAGAGAGAAACACTTTTTTTACGGTTAAATAATTTTTTAAAGTTTATTCAACAAATGCAATAAAGTATTTTTACATGAAAAACAAGTTTTAATGACTATAGTTGTGCTTTGATTGAACCTCATTTAAAAGAAACGAATCAATTTTTAGTATTTTTGAACCACTTTCAAATGTTGAGAATGACATCTATGTTGGTGCCTCATTTCTTATATAACCACCATTTTCAGATACGTGTAAATCTATCGAAACTCAAAACCCTTACATCTGCGTGTTGTGGAAGATAGAAGAATGGTATGCCAGCTCCGGACAGAGAGTTCATCATCCGGCTTCCATAATGGTGTCATGGAGTATCAGGTATGAAGGCGTTTCAGAGATTCGTTTTTGCGAGAAAGAAGTGAAAACCATGTTACAGGTCAGGGGTGTGCCTACCGCCGTATCAGCCGTATCAATGTTACAAGGCCCAAGCTACAGGAGCCCCCCACATGCGTAACTACAGTGCCAGTAACAGGGCTTCCATATCTGAAATAGGACCCTGAAGGAATTTTGATACATAGCCCTCTCAGAGCTAGCAAAGCCATTGTTATAGGTTATCTCAACAATATACCATCTCAGAATTAATTGTGAAGCTCCTGAAGATACACCTGCTCAATGGAAACTATTAGATTTTTCAACAGGACTCCGCTCCTGCTCTGATAAGGCAAAGATGACCCGTTCTGTACTTCATAAAACACAAAGATTGACCTTCCAGCATTCAAGATTTAAATCTTCTCGTCTAAATATTGTGCTCACATTTAGAGACAAAGATATGCTAAAAAAGTCATCCCAATTTGAAGTCGACATTCTTTTCGAAAAGAAGGGATAGAAATTTCCAAGGAGATCATGGGTGCCTTGATAGATGATTGGGGTCAAGGACACTAAATGTCTGTTTAAAGTCAAAAGGTAATCATTCTGAATAAAAAATACAGTACGTTAAATTTAACTCCTTAAATACAGATTAAAAGTTATGCGATTTACACCCCAGTGCCACCATTTTTCACATAGTCGCGCGTTTTCGGTGCATTGAGGGGGGAAGACACAAATGAGCACATTTTTCTCTGAAATGAGTAAATCCTCCGCAAACATTGTCAATGTAATTTTATTGCATTCCAAAGCCTTCGGAATAGTTTTACTGATAGCAGCGTTAAGAAAAATCGTATTTCGGAAGGACGAGCATATATGTTCGGGGCACACAACACACCGGTTGAGCAAGGCCGATATACAGGGTGTACGAAACTTTACAATAATCAGACACGAGGTAAAAGGTGGGGCTCTATTTATGGAAAAATATTTTAAAAAATCCCCAGTTATAAGTGAGGATGAGTACATTTTCGAAAATGAGGAAAATGGACACCCTACATCACATCATTAGCTATTGTGACCACAAATTTCCCAATTTTACGATGATTTTTTCACTAACATCATTTTGCATAGACGTACAAAAAATCGCAGTTAACAGTCGAACAAAAAACCTTTGCTGGTTGAATTTTAAAATTAACGTAATATGTAAGTCGGGGTTTGAGAAAAAGCTAACTTTCCATAAAAAGAAAATTATTACACACCTCAGGCAAAATTTTCAAAAGTTGGCCCATTCAGTTAAGGTTCCAAAATAGAGCAACGCTTGTTCTTTTCAGTGAACAACAATCATAGAGAAATCTGCAGAACAATTTCATTTAAAAACACCTCTGTTGATTACTTCTATCACATGATTAGGTACTGTGACAGCAAATTCTACAACTTCACTGCGATTTTTTTCACTAACGTGATCTTTCATAGCCGTGCTATCAATCACAGTTACAAATTGAGTAAAAACCTTTACACTTTTAATTAAAATTAATATATTTTAAGCCGATTTGAGAAAATGATGTCACCTAACTTTGACGCTTCACAAAAAGAAAAATATTGCTCTAAGCAAGTTATTTTAAAAGATGATACAATGAGTGACAATTCCAAAAAGATACGAAAAGAAACATTTTTATCCATTGTCATTTTGTTTTCTTATACAAAATGACTTTGTTTTAAAAAACTAAATCTTAAGTATGTAACTCAAACTAAGCAATAGATTTAAAAATAAAACGTTAAAAAAAAATTGTAACACATTACTGAAATATAAATGTTTGTTTACCTTCTATATGAATGCATTTTTAAAAGTGACTGCTTGACAAGTCGGGAGTAATTAGATAAGTTTATTTAATCCTCTGCTTCAACAATCCTTTTCCGTGGCTCGGTCCCTTTTTTTTGGGGGGGGGTTGATTTTCTGCACCCCAGCAAAAGAAATCGACGGGGTTTAATTATGGCGAATGAACTGGCCACACACATGAAATTGAACCATGACATCCAATCCACCTTCTGGAATATTCCATGTCCAAATGTTTCCGTACAAGACACGCATAATGTGCTGGACATCTATCTTGTAGAAATCACATATTCGGGTAGATGTTGAATGATACATCTTCCAGCATGTCTTGCATATTATTTCGAAGAAAATTCAAGTATTTGGCTTCATTTTAACTCTTGGATAACTCAAATGGTCCAATTAATTTTCTGTTTAATACTCCGGTTCACGAGTTGTTTTTAAACTGAAATTGCGACCAGTCTTCACCCAATAAATGTGGGCTTTCCTTAGGTCATCTATCTAAGCTATGCAAATTAAAATATCCGTTCCTAAGATTCAGTTTTTAAAATAATGTCATTTTGTTCAAGAAAACAAAATGGCAATGACTGTTATGAATAGAAATGTAGCAAGTGTCGTGTCTTTCCGAAATGGTCACTCTAATTGGGTCATCTTTCAAAATAACGTGTAAGAGCAATATTTTTCTTTTATGAAGCGTCAAAGTTAGGTGACATCATTTTCTCAAACCGGCTTAAGATACATTAATTTTAAACAAAACTGTAAAGGTTTTTACTCCGTTTATAACTGTGGCTAAAATAGCACGGCTATGAAAGATAACGTTAGTAAAAAAATCACAGTGAAGTTGTGGAATTTGCGGTCACAATACCTAATGATGCGATGGAAGTAAAATCAACAGATGTGTTTTTAAAAGGAAGATGTTCTGCAAATTTTTCTATGATTGTTATTAAATGAAATGAAAAAGTATTGTACCATTTTGGAATCTTAACTGAATGGGCCAATTTATGCGAAACTTACCCAGGTTGTGTGTAAGGGTTTTCTTTTTATGGAGAGTCAAAGTTAGGTGACATTTCTCTCTCAAACCCCGAGTCACACAAATTACGTTAATTTTAACCAAACCAGTAAAGTTGTTTGTCCGACTTGTGATTGCGATTAATAGTACGGCTATGCAAAGTGATGATGACCATAGTTCAAAATTACGATGTCCGTCGCCAAAAGCCCTCGTGTAGCTGAACAGTGCGACGTTAATATTCCCTTACTCACATGCAAAGTTATGTTAGTAATAGTTGTGTGTAATAGTTTTCTTTTTATAGAGACTTAAGTGTTTATGTTAGTAGTAGTTTTCTTTTTATGGAGAATCAAAAGTAGAGGACATCTTTTTTTCTCAAACCTCGACTCCAAAGTTTTTTTGTCCGACTTGTGACTGCGATTAATGGTACGGTTATGTAAAGAGATTTTAGTGAAAAAATCATCGCAAAATTCAGAAATTTGTGGTAACAGTAGCTAACGATGTGATGGAGGGTATCAATTTTCTTCATTTTCGAAAATGTGCTCGTCCTCACTTAACCAAGTGCTGGGGATTTTTTTAAAAGATTTTTTAAAGGGTTTTTAAAAGGTTAAAGACTGAACAGATAGGACCCCACCTTTTACCTCGTACCCGATTATCAATAAATTTCGGGATACCTTCTACACGCCGGTGGTACTTAAGAGATTAAGAGTGAAATAAGACTTTAGGATTTAGTTTTAAATTTCGTCGTAATATTTTTGATTTTAACACCTTTATAATTGCATCAGAACTTATGGCATGACTATATATATAGGTATTTCGAACAATAACTGTGTAATAGTAACAGATTTTCTTGTTCCTCCAAAAATAAACGTTGTTACGTGGGAGAAATATTTTCATTTCGCTTTTCTGATTCCATGAAAAAATAATTAGCTGATCTGCATTTTAACAAACCGAAGAAGATAGATATTTTACTGAGAGCACAGTTTTTTTATGATACTCGTGGGCTTAATCAAGTTCATTCAACACATTATACGATAATTTTCGGTGTTTTATTTGATGAATCTTTGTAATGCCTCAAAACACAAAGTAAGATTTGATTTTAATTAGCATAAAAGTCGCAGTCATAATTGTTGTTGATGTTTCCAATGCCTTCCAATCGACAATATCAGATCGAGGCTTACGAAATTAATCGTGGCAAGGGCCTAGTTTTCGCTTGTCGTTATCCGCATCTTTGAGCACCATGTAGATTGCAGTACGTTTTGGTTCTGTCCTCTCCCATTTTGAGAGAGAATACTCAAGAGCCTAAAAGGTGGCCTCACAACTCTCTTCCCTCGAACCTTTTGTAATTTCCTTGAAGGAATAAACAGAAGAAGCGAACTTAAGAACAAAAATAACTCCTAAACAAGGAATCTATAATGAAATATATTAAATAAAATACAGAATAATAATAAATAATTTCAAATCTAATACACATAATTACACTAGTACAGAGGTGGCCAACATTTTTGGGAAGAGTGCCACTTTCTGACAAAAAAGAAAAAAATTATGCGTGCCACTTCAAACTTTACCAAAGTTACGTGGTCCTTCGCCAAAAGCCCTCGTGTAACTGAACAGTGTGACGTTAATATTCACTTACACACTCACTCTAAATTTACCAACAAATACAAAAGATGAAAAGGTGAAAATATGTTACTATAAGTAGCATTTTAACACTTTGAGTATGCCTATAAGGCTTATTATACGGGATTTTTAAGCAAATAGTGCATTTTTTAAGCAAGTCTAAGTAGTGAAAATCTGAAAAAAAAATTAATATAATAAATAAGACAAAAGTATACAAACCTAGCTTTTAATATTAAAAACTTTTTGCAGGTTCAATCTGTTAGGTTAAGCATAAAATAAAAAAGGAGTAACTTGAAACATTTAATTCTAAATAATTATTTAACAATCAGTATTTTGTTAATGTGGCTTTTGAATTAAAATTTTTGTGTGTTCACCAAGTCATCTATATTAAGATTAGTTCTGGAAAGATGCTAACAAAATTAGGTTGTTTTAGTTGTGTATCGGTTAACTTTGTGAGCCCTATTCTGATTTAATTATGCTCATAATAGAAGATACTTGGGCTAAACATATAGATCCAAATCTACAACAATAACTGGCAAATCGCGTAGATTTGGAAAATTGCTTCTTGTGGTACAACTTTCCAAAATTCATCATAATTCGTATCCCTTACAGTAGAAATAAGTTCCTTATATTTGTCTTTCTCAGTGTAGTAAAGTGCTGTAGGTCAATAATTCCGATTTAAGTTTCATGTAGGTAACAATTAACGTCTTTCAGAGATATTGTGAAAAATGATGTATAAAAAGATCTTTTTTTAAAAAAAAATGTTTATTATCTTGAAAATCATTAAGTCCTTAGCTCTGAATGAATCGTAAAAATTAAATATTAATTTTTAAAACTATCAAAGCTCGGAACCTTATTAACTTCAGAATAATTATTACCTTAATGTGAAATGGTGTTAATTATTTTTCTCTAAAATCGAGTTAAGAAAAAAAAAAGTTTGCTTATAGAAGAAAATATGTGTTCAATTAGGGTAAGAAAAAAAATACTATCTTTTCCTTGTAATCTTAAATTTAAAAAATTTCAATTACTGTATAATGCGCACTTTTAACACAAAAATTAAGATCGAAATTTACGGGTGTGTGTTATACGCCAGGGATAAAAATGATAGCTTCAAAAATGAAAAGCATGGAAAAAGCATAGATGAGCACAGAAAAAAATTAGACTTCTACATAGATCGAAATACAGTAGAACCTGTTTGTGTGTGTGTGCGGTCTTTTCTTATGCGATTTTATTTCTGTGCGACTTTTTATGTTCGATCTTTTTTATGCAGTGTATGAATTTCAATGGCTTTGGTGCCACTGTAATGTTTTCTATCTATTTACCAGTGGAGTAACGAAGAATGTTAGGACCTCCTCTCCCCTGAAAGTCAGGTTTCACCTTTAATATTTTATAAATTTGATAAATACGTATTTAGCGTTAGTCAGGCCTTGGGCCCCTATAATCCTTCCCCCCGTGATGCGGGGGTGTACATTACGCCTGTGAAATGTAGACACTTCAAGACGCTCTGTTCATTTGTTATAAACAGTCTCCCGACAATGCGAATTCAGTTGCTTTCTCTCAACGCTCCAGCAGTCCGCGCTTGATTGAAGACGAAACTTTCAATGACAGTGACATGAATAATTTGATAGATTATGAAGATGGACAAGAAGAACCGGATTCTTTGAGAGCGGATAAAAAATATGCAGGGATCCAACTTTCCAACAAATTGGAAAGGCATTTTCTTAAAACAGTATCAATTAAGAAAGGAGTATAAAATTCCAAAAAGGGCTTCAATCATGTATATCTGGTTATCGTGACATTTACAAGCAACTGACCACCCGACCTTCGTCACAAAAATTTATCTCTTACTTTATGTTGCCAAAAAATAAATCATTTGAAATATATTGTATTGTCAATGACGAAAGTGATTTTGAACTTATTCATCTCAGGGCTTGTGGATTACGATGAGTAGCAATGAATTATGTATGTGCATTTTGAAAACTTATCCATGTATACAATGAGAAACAATATGCTTTTAAAGCGTCTCCATGTGTAATATTTAATTATTTATTTTGTTATGGAAGCACTCTTACAAAAATTTCGTAAATAATTGGCATTTTTTATAAATGCGACTTTTTTATGTGGTTCCTTTCCACCGCATAAAAAAAGTTTTTTGTAGTATTTCCACGAATTAGTTTGTTACATGTAAGAATTTATGAAGAATGAATTTATGAATTTAGAAGTCCATTTTCAAAAGCTCAGGAAAAAAAATTAAAACCATGAAATAATGAAATCGTTTTATTGTCGAGTTTTTTGCCTTCAAGAATCCCAAAATGTTACAATACTTTTTAACCCATTCAGAACCATGATCGCAAATATGTTATCACATCATGGAACACGGTATTGTATGTGAGATTGCGTTTTCCTCTTTCTGGGGCCCGTGATGATCACCCATGTGTGATCTAAATTTGAAACGCGAGGAATTTAAAATGATTATAAACTATACATATAAATTTCGACGTATTTTATTACAATGATTCTAAAGGAATTTTTTAAAGGGAAACTTTATTTGAACTCTTATTCTTAACATAAAAAATCGCGTGGTCCTGAATGAATTAAAAACGAATTTATTTGAATTGCATCCAAGTTATGCAATTCTGAAAATTACATTAATCTTACTAATTACCATCGCATCTGCAGGTAAATTGCTTGAGATCTAGTCGTCAAGAAGTAGACTTTAATCGTTTTAGTTATGTCCAATGCAGATTTGGTAGATAAATTAAAACGAATTTGTTACAAAAAGCATGCAAGAAAAGAAAGAAAAAAATGTCAACGATTCGGCATCATAAATAATTGAAAAGCAAAAGACAAGGAACAAAAAGATTAGCACTCTTGAACCAAGTCTTCACAAAACAAAGATTTCCAGTTATAAAATACGAAAAAGAAGAAGAAAGAGAAACGAGCCTTACAGTAGTCGTATCTACACTAGTAAAATCCGAAGGTAAACAAACGTATCTATGTATTAATGAATGAATGTAGCCCAATTTTCTCACGAACCACACGACGCAGAAACTCGCCAAAGGTACCAAAATTTCGGGAATGATCCGAGGAATCCGTATTGACCATTTATATTTCGATATTCCAATTAGTTAAAAACACGATCTAATTTTTTACATGAAACTCACACAAAAGTAATTACAGATTCGTAAATATCATTTATTTCGCCACGATATATGCTATAATTTATTTTACAAAATAATTATATTTTTTATTTTTTACGATTTTTTTAAAATGAGTCGAAATCGATACGTCTCATAAATAAGATTTCTAAATTGTTCCGCTTGAACTTTCTTTCGTGTTAATGAAAAAAATATTTTACACGAAAAAAGTTCATGCTTTTCTCTTTTAGAATCAGTCATTTAAAAAATTTAATGTCAAAAACTTTTTTTTTACGATTTTTCAAAAAATACTCAAAATTTTATTTAAATACTTAATAACCTCTTTATTAATAAAAATAATTTTACGAAACTTTTTTTTTCCGCTTGTAGAACAATATTATACGTAATCTGTACAAAGATTGATAAAATATCTTAAAAATTACGGTTTAAAAAAAAATGTGTTTTTCAATTTTTTTCCCTTTTGCGATAAATATGTAAGCATGACCTTTTTTAAAAAAAGTTTTTTGTTTAAAAATTAGCGTTGTTTGCAATCTATATATGAAGTTTGAAAGCATTAACTTAAAAATGGGGTCCTAAAAAAATGTTTACTTTAACGAATAACGAAATGGGATATTGAAAAAATATTCTTTTATTTTAAAGGTATTTTTACTGTTCTTACCGATGGAAAGAATAGCGTGGTTGTTTAAAGCGCTGCTTTATAAAACGGTAGTTCCCAGGTTCAAAACTGAAGAGGAAGAAGCTTTCAGTTTTGCATTACGCTACTTTTTAAAGTTTAAAAATTTTTTAGTGGAATGAAAAAGGTTAAAATTAAAATTAAATATTAAAATGTTTTTATCAGATCGGTTTTTTTAATGTTTTTTTCAGTACATGTATATGTTAATTTTTCTTTCATTTTTTTACTTATAGAAATTTGATTTTAATAAATATATATATATATTTTTAAAAGGATTATTTCTATTGTTTGTTTTATTACGAACTGAATTCTTTGTTAATTAAAAAGTACATCGTCTATTATTTTGGATCAAAATACATTTTAGAGACATTTTTAAGCTAATTATATGTAACGATTGATCGATTCATGAAAATCTGAAATCTATTTTATTATTTTAGATTATTAGAAACTAACTATTATTAAAAAATGATGAACGTTTTTTGTTTTACACTTAGCATCAGAATCGCTTTCTTTTTATTGCTTCACATTAATAATTTTTTAATTCTAACGCAATATTGTTTTTTATAAGTCATACATCGAAATTTGAAGCTATATCTTATCTGCGAGAAGGAGGGGATGATTGATTGATTGAATATTAACGCCCTGTTCAGCTACACGAGGGCTTTCGGCAACGGACCACGTAATTTTGAACCATGGTCAAGTGACGTGGACGACACCTGAGCTGGCACCTTCCTCTCCTAACTACCCCACCACACCAACGGGAGGACGTTTCAGCTCTTGACAGATTTAACGCGCATCGCTGCCCTACACGGCGGGTCTTTAGTGGTACTGGGCTCGAACTCGTGACAAGGCAAGCCACGGTCCGATACCTATACCACTCAGCTACCGCGGCCACGAGGAGGGGAAGATAGAACAATAATTTTTCACTAAAAAAAAACGTGTTCGGGCTATAGAGAGGGGAAAGAAACCTGTCTTAAATCAAAAATAAGTGGAATAGAACAAATTTCGAAAAAGGGAAATTTTTTGACATAATTTTAGAAATCACTCACATTGTGCCCGTACAAATACACACACAGAAATGCTGGTGTCACGAGTAAAAGAGAAAGCCAGAGAAACGCTGGGCTAAGCGGTGGAGGGGGGGGTGGAAGTCATTTTGAAAATGAGTATTAGAAGTTCTGATTTTGTGAAAGAAAGGGCAAATTTATAACAGTAGAGATAGCCCGTGCAACGCCGGGCCATGCAACTAGTATGATGTGTAACACCTGACATGTTATCTTAGTAAATACGCAATAGTAACTTACATCCTGAAAAAAATGAATTGGGTATGATTGGAAATAATTTTGTAACGAATAATTATATCTTTAATGAAAATTTTATTTAATTAACACAAAGAGTAATGCAATTTTTTTTATCAAAAATAATTATTCTTGATCAATTTGGGGAAGAGCGGAGACAATAGACTTATGATAACTAAAATATGACACATATATTTGTGATTTCAAAGTATTTAAAAACCGTTGAAAAACAGCGTCAATAACATTACCACAGTTAGCTGTCGAAACATTTTGATTTGTGTTCATTTCGAGCTTGAATTCATCATTCTAAAAAAGCTACGAGTGGCTCAGATATTGGCAAACTGAAGTTAAAATCACCCCTCAAAATCATGGGAAGAGAGTGATAGTTTTCTTTAAAAGGGCCAAACCCCCTTCGGTATATGGTAAAAGTACAAAATGCATGAAATCTTTAATTTTTTGTACCGTTTGATTTCAAGAAATGTATACGACCACCAAAATCACTGTTTGTCCGTTTTCAAATAAGCATTCTGCCGCACATATGTCCCCCAATATCGTTACTAACAATACCCAGTCCACTTGTTTAACGATGAGTAATGTTCATATAAGGAGTCACAACATGTGAGTTTTTCTGTTTGTGATAGATCGCAACACCAGCTGCTCTGCAGCCCGGTCGTTTAAACTGTACGCAGCAATCGAAGTTAGTGTCGAAACCACGCCTCTGACAACATGAGTAACGAACATTTTTATGAAATAACGTCGTCGAAATCTGTTTGGTGAGCCCTTTGACAATTGAGCGTAAGGATCGCAAGTTTATCCTGGGTGAAGTCTAAGATTTGCTGGTATGTGCGGAGTGGATTTAGAGTATTATTGAGTGTGTGTGCGTGCGTGTGTGTGTGTCCAGAGTATCTAGTTCTTCCGAGCTATAACCTCTTATCTTTAGGATTTTGAGTGACTGTGACGAATTCACTCCTCCCCTTTGTTAATAAAAAAAATACTTAAAAAGTAAAATATACTTATATAAGAGTAAAAAATTAAAATTTAAAACTACTAATATCCTTTAAGTGCTAGAAAAATATCTTCATAAACGGTGCAAGCACTGAGAATGAAAACTAATTTCGATCAGTGGGTGGGCGAGGTGAGGCCTGACCAATGGGAATGCAGCTTAGAACTTAGTCGTTGTAGAAATGAGAGAAACATTGAATGATTTGAAAGGTTTTATTAGGTTTATTAGGTTTTTTTAAAACCTAATAAAAAATAAAATACATTTTGAAAAAATAGTAAAGAACGTGTAAATTTAAATTTGATCTGGATAAATAATTTTCCAAGGAAAATTAAAGTGATTTAAAGTAAATCTGAAAATAGCGAATTCTTGGGAATCGAATCTGGGGCGATTCATTTCAAGTCAGCTACTATAGCCATTAGGTTACGAAGTTTCGGGGAGGAGTAAAGTAAGCTTTTAAATTGGGTGAGAAGAGTGAAATGAATTTAATTAAGAATTTTAATTGAAGAGAGGATCCGAGAGAAAGGATATTATTGGGTCTGTTAAAATTAGGTTCAGGAATATATAATTTTTAATATCCAAGATCGAAGGATTATTAGAGTTATCAATTTTTTTAAAGAAGTTAGTTGCTAATTTTTTGATAAATTATCTGATAAACATCATTTTGCTCGCGGATCTGAGGTCCGTATTCCTCATAAACCATCGAGCTTTTAATATTTGTCGGTTGATTGATTGATTGAATATTAACGTCGCACTGTTCAGCTACACGAGGGCTTTTGGCGACGGACCACGTAATTTTGAACCAATTAATATTTGTCGGAGAATGATGCTTTTAGAAACTTCTATTTGATTAACCCTCCAACTGAACAGCACGAATTTTTCCGCCCTACTAGAGACG
>BMAU01001042.1:1010000-1131623 GCA_019973935.1 Trichonephila clavipes
TGTTCTTATTAACTAACCATCTCCTATTCAAACACAATTTATATGATAAAAAAGGGTTTTAATTCATTTTGTGGGGAATTGTATTAGATTCAACCATAAGTAATTTTGTGTTTCAAATAAATTACGTTGTTTCGGGGATCCCCTTAGAGCAAAATGAAAGGAATTTGACATAATTATAGTAAGTTTCTCTAAAAGGGGAAACGTTCACTTTCAAAATACACTGCGTAAAGTGGTTTTAGGTGTATGAAGTTATATTCACTATTATTCCTAAAATAAATTTTGATATTTTGGTTTTTCGTTAAGTTTTGAAGTTATTTCTTCAAATATACTTCTCCATTACATTTCTTTCAAACTTGCTATTTTCTTTTGCGGCCACGGTAGCCTGATGGTCATGGTTATGAACTCGTGTCCAGTGTTCAAGCCCTGGTACCACAAAAGTTTAGCGTTGAAGAGGAGCTGATGCACGTTAAACACGTCGAGGTCAAAAGTCCTCACGTTGGTGTGATGTGGAAGTTTGGAAGGGGAGTTATCAGCTCAGGTATCGTCCTCGTCACTTAACCGCGGTTCAAAATTATATATGTAGTCGCTCGTCAGTAACCACCGTGTTGACTTAGAATGCAATATAAACTTGCACTTGAGTTCATTCGAGTACGCTAAACAGTTCCAAATATGCACATTAGATATAATTCAAACGAGGTCGCATTTTATGCTGCTGTAATTTTCTCACTCAAATATCAGCGAGCGCCGTCTGCACTCGTGATATTTGACTGTTGTTTCTTATATTTACGATTTAGCCGTTAAACATCAAAAACTCGTTTTCAATGTAAAGACTGTAATGTTGGACTGTGTGCAGTGCCGTGTTTCGAAAAATATCACACTGTGACATTTCTGTAAACGACATGTATGTGTCTTTCTCATACTTCTTTGATATTTTTGCTATTTATACCTGTTAAAATTATTTTTTATAAAAGGTTTTTGTAACTAATTGTAAATTGAATAAAACCTTTTCTTACAATTATATGTATTTGAGGATGAAATCTGATTTACTTTATTCAGGAAATTTTTAGTAAATTTCATTTTCTTAGCCAACTTATTTCTTTTAAAACATGCATATTTGTGTATTATATAATTAAATTTCTAACTATCTAAAATTATGTCTGGCTTTTTTTTTTTCTTCATTAAAATTTTTCAGGATTTTACAAATTATCTTGCCATTATTCATTATGTACTTAATAAGGAAAAATATATCTAAATATAAATAATTTCTGTCCTAATAAACATATAATTGTTTTTAGCTACAGTTTGGAAAATGCATTGAAATTTGTATCGGGACAGGATTTTAACATATTATGAATGTGTTTTTTACTGCCACTATGTTATATATTTATCTCTTTCATTCTTTTTACAATATGAGTAGAAGTCGTAAACAGTTTGTCACAGTAAAATTAATTTTTGTTTTATATTCAAATTATACTATTATATTGATTCTGAAAATAATAGGTTAGTTTGACAAGCCGTTATTTCACAATTTTAAAGCATTGAACAGTTTTGAAATTTTTAAAACTTTTCTAAAATGTTAAATTATTAAAAATATTTAATTATTGTAAGTGATTAATATTTCTTAGATTATTGGAAACAAAAAGTATAAAATTTAAAATATATCTCTTTGTTGAATTTTAATAATTATTTTTATGGCTAAACCTGAAAAAACCCAACTTTTTTTTAAATATTAACATTAAGATATTTTTAAAAACACAACTAGAGCTCTCAGATCTAAATCCATATGAACTTTTATAGAACATATGTAAGGGAACATTTACAAGATATTTCAAGACTATCTTGAACAGGAAAAACGCCTTAGGGATTAGAAAACACTCATCTTCAAAATTAAAAATCTGAGAAAAACATATTTAAAATTTGTAAAAGGCATAAAAAAATTCCATTGCCTGTAAAGCTTTAATTTTTCAATCTGTTACTATCCAACTTATGCTCTACATGAAAATTCTACTTGAAATAAATATGACTGAAATATCTTTTTTAATTTAAAATATTCTAAGACATATAACATTGATAACAACTGTTAATTTGATCAATTATTCACTTTTATCAGAACCTTATATATTCACAAGAGTTTTAAATGCAAAAATATTTATATAGAAATTAGTAGTTATACAAACGTAATCCAGAAATCACCAAGTTTGTAAACAATATCTATTTTTTCTCAGTTCCCCATCGTGGCAGTTAAGCAAGTTTAAGTATTTGTTGTATGACTTTAAAATACTGCAGTGTAGTACTACAATAGATTTATTATAATGTAGTTTGTGGTACATCAGGGAAATATTTAGTTCATTCTGCAACATTTGTATTCTGTAGTCTAATTGTAATATTACCTGAAAAAGCTGCATTTTAGATTTACCATTTTCAGTCATATTCCATCCCTTTCAAGTATTATTTCTCACAGTACCCTGCGTACATTTTGGTTATGGCATTTTTCAAAAGGAAAAAAATTAATGAAGACAAAGTATAGAGCTTTTAAATTATATAAACTATGTGTCAAAAATATATTGGTCTTTAAATCAATCTTAATTAAGTAAATGTGAGAAAACTCAAAAACTTAAAAACATGAGCAAACAGAAATGATTTTAGAAATTAAAATTGTAGTTAATAGCCATTTCACAAGAAATATTGGATTGTGTTAAAAAATATTTTTAATTCAATCTAGGAATGCAAAAATGCTTTAAGATGAAACCGAATTTAAAATCAAAACTCAGAAAATTAAAATTTCTTAAAACCTAATTGGTTTTAGATCAGAAATTGAGCAAGTTTTCCAAATATATGAAATATATATTTGCAATAAATTGGGTGAACTTTCTGTTGGCCGTGAAGTGTAGAAAATGTCCATTTCACAATCCACGCCCTAGGCCATAACTGTGAATGAGAAACCTCCCGTTTCGAAGAACACAGAGACCGAAAAGGAATAAAATCATTCCCTGCAAAACCAATTCAGGGCCTCCTGCGGTTTTAACAGGGGAAGGCATTAAACTGCCGTGCATTTTTGAAGCAGTTCGCGAAATTTATCGGAACATTTTCGGCTTAGCTAGCTTTGAAAAAGTAGACCGCTTTTGAAGTGAAATTCAATTAGCAGGTCATCCAGTCAGAGGGTTAATATGAATTTTAGCTGCATGTGCCCAGATTGGTACGGCATACTGATTAAAAATGGTCTTAGGATTAGTGTGTAGATAAGCAATTTGTTATTTTTGCTCTAATATAGCGATTCTTGCAATTAAGGGGTAGATTTTACAGACCGATTGTGAATTTAGAGTCAATTGCTCGAGTGCTTGATGGTTACTAGAGCTGTACCTCGATGCGCTGTACACCACCACGCGCTCTCATTGGTCAAATCAAATAGCGTATGCTTACGTCACTTCCTGCTACACACATCCGTTCCTTTTCACGAAATCACTCCAATAAATATCCAGCAAGCGAGAGGAAAGATGTATTACAGAAAAAAAACCCTGGGCTTTAATTCAACTAGTTTACCTTCAACGTTACTGGGAGGGGGTGCCAGCTCAGGTGTCGTCCACGTCACTTGACCATGGTTCAAAATTACGTGGTCCGTCGCCCAAAGCCCTCGTGTAGCTGAACAGTGCGACGTTAATATTCAATCAATCAATCAACGTTACTGGAAAAGCTCCACTGAATTTAAAATGTGCTTTTATTTTTAAAAGGCTCGATTTTGTATCAATAATAAAAAAAAACTTACTAAATTAAGACTCAAAATATATTTCAATGTTCTTGTTCTTTTTGTGAAATTACTTCCTTCTCTGGATGGCACATTTATTTATATACAAATAAGAAAAGAAAATAACGATCACGGATACTGCACACAGCGAGTCTGACCCAAAACGCACAGCGACCGGTCAGCTAGTGAACCCCGTAGAAACAATGCTTGGGAGTGAAGCGGGAAAACGCGCGTGGGAGGGGTACATAGTTACCCTTCCGCCAGAAAAAAATAGTTCACTCGCTTCACCCCAACATACCCCTCCTGCGAGTGATATATTTTTTTCAAACAATACAAATATTATAGACACAAACACAATACACACATAAAATATAACAATAAACACAGTGACATAAAATCAAGAGAGTAATGAAATTTTTTGCAATGAATATTCTAACTTTTCAACATTCATGGCTTTCGTAAGGAAATCTGCAATTAAAAATTCTGTTTGGATATATTCTAGTTTAATTACAGGCATCTTCAATTAAATCCTTTATAAAATGAAAACGTAAGTTCATATGCCTTGATTTATTTGAAGAACAGGTACCCTTAATCCACTGAATTGCTGCTTGACAATCTGAATTTAAAGTTACAGCATTATTTATAAATTGTTCACATTTTAATTCAGTTAATAAATTTTTAGTCCAAATTATATCTTGACAAATTTCAGAAATAGAAAATAACTCTGCTTCACATGTTGATAAACTAACACTCTTTTGTTTCCGATATTTCCATAAAATTAATGAATTACTAAGTAAAACTACACCTCCAGAAAATGATTTTCCATTTTCTACATTTCCACAACTAGCATCTGAACTAGCATTTAAAATACCACACACAAATTCTTTTTCATAAAACAATTTTTTATCTTTTGAGCCCATCAAATATCTTAACACTCGTTTAGCCAAATTGTAATGTCTCTTCTCTGGATTAGGATTAAATTGGGATAAATAAGATGTTACAAAAAAAATATCAGGGCGAGTTCTATTAGCTAAATATAAAAGTTCACCAATTAATTCCTGATACATAGTAATATCAATAAATTCATTTGTAAAGGGAAAATGTTTGTCTTCCCCTTCACAGTTGGAGTTTTGACACTTTTACAATTTTCTAAATTATGTTTGACTAATAATGAATTAATGTAGTCACACTGGGATAAATAAATACCATTTTCACATTTTTCAATTTCCATGCCTAAAAACTTGTTAGTTTTGTTTTCAACCATTTCAAATACATTTTTAATCTTACTAACAACATCTTCATACATTTTATCATTGTTACAAAAAATAGCTAAATCATCTACATACATACATAATATAAGAACAATTTGATTATCAGATTTAATAAAAACACAATTATCAGAAGCTAATTGTTTTAAACCAAAATTTTCTAATTCACACGCACACACACACACACCCTTTATTTTCATACACCAGTTTCTACCAGATTGTGGCAAACCATAAATACTCTTTTTCAATTTACAAACTTTGTCATCTCCAATTAATTTTTCATAACCAGAAGGGGGTAACACATACACCGTCTCCTCTAAATCACCATATAAGTAAGCAGTTTTTACATCAAAGAAATTAACATTTAACTTTAAAATTTAGCTGAAAGTGCAATTAACAATCGAAAAGATTCAATATTTGCAACTGGTGAATACGACTCTGAATAATCTATGTTTTTAATTTGATTAAAGCCAGCTGCTACAAGCTTGCTTTGTATTTCATATTTTTCCCAGCACCATCTTGTTTTAAACTATATACCTATTTAGTTTTTATTAATTTTGATTTCGAAGGTTTTTGTACGATTTCCCAAATTTTATGTTTATTTAACACGAATCTAATTCATTCTCCATTGCCAATTTCCAATTTTGCCAATTAGCACTATTTTTTGCCTCAAAATAAGAGTTTGGTACATTATTCCTCAAATGAACAGACATCTGCTTAGATTTTAGTCTTTCCGATCTTCTAACAGGGATTTGATTTTGTACATCATTCAATTCAAGTACCGGGAGTTGGATTCTGCCTGTCTGAGGCGATGACGTGGTCTGAAGGGGAATTGAGTTATCATTCTCAATTTCTACAGAAACATTATTAATATCAAAATTAGACAATACTCCATTCTCTGTATTTTAATTAATTTCGCTTCCTTCTGGAGGGACTTCAAAAAACGAGTCAATATCTCATGTTTCATTTTCAATCTCACCTAAATAATTACTACCTTCTAAAGGTTCATTGAATTTAACTGATCTCTCCTCAATTACTTTTTGATTTTTAATATCATAAATTCGATGTCCCCTCCTTTCTCTAGCATATCCTAGCATAATTCCACGTTTTCCTGGAACTTCAAATTTATTTCTCAATACTTTCGGAACGTGGAAAAGGCCACACAGCCAAATTTTTTGAGATAATTTAATTTCGGTTTATTACCTGTCCAAATTTCTAATGGGATTTTTTCTTTCCCTTTTCGTGGTGTAACATTGGATACTTGAGTACTACAATTAATAGCTTCAGCCCAAAATTTTAAAGGAAGTTTATACTTTCATATAATAAAGATCTAGCTCTTTCTAGAAGAACACGGTTGGCTCTTTCTGCCTTGCCATTTGATTCACTATTGTATGGAATAGTTTTTTCATGAAATATTCCTGAATTAGCCAGGTAAGTATCTAGTTGTTCATTTACAAATTCTAACCCATTATCAGTTCTTATCTTTTTAATCCTTTTATCAGTTAAATTTTCATATTTGGCTTTAAATTGAAAAAATATATCAAACACTTCATATTTATTTTTTAAGAAATAAGTAAAGTACATGCCAGAAAAATCATCTACAATTAATAAAATATTTTGCACCACCATACGATTCAATATTAATTGGACCACACAGGTCGGCATGAAGCAACTCAAGAATTTGTGAGCTTTGACTTATATCAATACTATAATGAGTTTTTCTGGTTACTTATATCACAAGTTTCACATGTGAAATTATTTATATTATCAATATCAATATAATCTTTCATTTTAAGCATGTATTTAAAATTTAAATGACATAACCTGTTATGCCAAATTTCATAATTATTAGTACATTGGTCAGAAATATAACACTCAGAATTATACATAGGTTCTAATTTAATTTCTAATCTACCATTATTTTTAAATGCTTTAGTTGTTAACTTATCATTTTTAACATATATCAATACATAAATATTTTCTGATTTAACCTTACAACCTTTATCCATTAAACATGTTACAGACAGTAAATTACATCTTAATTGAGAAACATAACTGACATCAGTAATTGTTAGATTAATTGAATTACAATGTTTTGTACTCACAGTTTTAGCTGAAACGTTTCCAGTTCCTTGGCTCGTCATTTTAGAGTTCTTATCGGCTAAATAAATGTCCATCACTTCTGGACTAATATTCTTGAACCACACAGATTCTTTAGCTATATGACAGGATGCACCACAATCCAGGATCCAGGTATTGTAACAAAGTTTTTCTTCTCGATGGGAAGCTATAAATATGTGTCCATTTCTAGACGAATTGTTTCTTTGTGTTATATTCCTTTGGCTTGTACTTGGAGAGTTCTTGTTTCTATTGTAGGAAATAGGAGAGTTATTATACGAGGCGATGCATTTGGATGTAAAACTCAGTTTATTGTTAGAGTTCTATCATCTGCTCTCGGAGGGATACGTGCGCTACGAAGGAAGTCTGAGTCCGGAAAAGAGAGGGAACGAAAGCGCGGGGTCGCTTTTGTAGAAAATCTAACGCATGCGCAGATTGCATTAAAGGTGCTTGCGCGAGTAAGCACTGCCCGCAATTGCTCTAGATCCTGCGCACGCACAGATCGTAATGAAAAACTTATGAGGAGTTGATAAACTCTACAGAGTATCCCCCCAGAGAGTATGCGAACGATAAATACATACAGAATACAATTACTGAAATACAACAAATGGTACATAAAACAATATACAAACATTATATACATGGGAAATGGATAATACAATTTGTAAGGGTTGAAAATTTACATAATGTTAAAATAAATATGAATGAAAATATCATGGTCTACACAATACAATAAAAAAAAAAAAACAATGATTTGCGCAAAATACTTAACAAGAATTTGAAAATATGTACATTTAGAAATTGCATTTTATATGAAATGACAGTAGCATAGGTTTCAATAGTAATATACATATGAAATCAAGGTATATGTTGCAGATTATTCACATGTAGAATTATTTAACTATGCATATTAAATGTAAAATGTACTCACTAATTCAACTTTACAATAACAATTGAAATATTACATTATTTCAGCAGCAAGATAAATTCTTGGGGTTGTGAAAGTTAAGAATCAAAAGTTAATCCTAATGTAAACAAACAATTGGGATTCTTACTAAGACCAGAATTAATAACTTGACAGTTTATTATTTAAAATATAAGCAATAAAAATGTACTCAATCACTAGTAATAGACTCATAGAAGGCATAGGAATTAATGGATATTTACAAATACTGGCTGAACACAGGCAATTTCTATATTGTTGACAACACTGAAATACACAAAATGTACACAATATTTCTGACAAGTATTTTAAAGAAGTTGAAAAAATAACTTGAATTTTCAAGAGTTAATTTCTCGCATACTTACATACAAGGCATAACATTGTTAATACAGAATTATTAGCAGTAAGTATTAGTAGTATCAGTAATAAAGTAATTAATAAATAAAATTTTGTATATATATACACGTATAACACTAGTTTAGAATATAAAATTTTCCACTATCAATCACAATGAAAAATAAATCTATCTAATATATACAATGTTGAATTTCCTTTTGTTTAACACAAGATTTGATACATAAAGTACATTTTCTTTTTAAAGTTTGGAAGAAAGAAAATAATTAGACAAATATTATTATTGATATACCATTTATCAAAAGGTATTTGTAATATTAATTCATATGTGCTATTAATTGTAGTAGTCTGAACTTATATAGTTTTAGATTTGTAAACACAGAAATAAACAATTGAATAAAAATATATATATACATATTAAAATGCTTGAAAATACACAATTCACCAATTAAAATCTGAAATATAATTATCTTAAGTGTTTGAAATTTATACAAAAGGCAATTTACTGTAAATGTAAATAAAAAAAAATTACATACATATTATGTTATATACTGTTCCAGATCTTTGGGAAATCTGACATGTCTTCCACTTCTAGTCTTGTTTACAGTTTTCTCATTTGGTTGAGGTTCAGCTTTATTTATGTGAGACATAGTTTTGTCTTTTGAATGATGATCAGTTTCATCTGTTTGTTGCTTTGATATTCCAGTAAGAGGAATATCATCGGTGTCATCCCAGACATAAGCTGGTTTTACACGATCAATGGAAACTGTCTTCCTTTTTCCATTTATGAGGATGGTGAACACTTTGTCTGTTCGACGGATTACTTTATGAGGTCCTGTATAATTTTGCGAGAGTGGTGGCTGGACACTATCAATTCTTAAGAAAACATGTGAACAGCTCTTTAATTTAGTTGGCACAAAAATAGAGCTATTTGAATGAGCAGATGTAGGTGTCGGTTGTAATGCTCTCATTTTCTCACGTAAAAATGATACATAAGTTTGGTTGCAGGTAGTAGTAATCTTGTCTGTGGAGAAAAGATCAGATGGCAATCTGAGAGTAGTTCCATAGACAAGTTCTGCACAAGTAGCATTGATGTCTTTCTTCACAGCAGAACGCATGCCGAGAAGTACAATTGGAATGATTTCGCTCCACTTTGAATTCTCATGTGCTTTGATGGCACTTTTGAGATGGCGATGCAGTCTTTCAACAAGACCATTGGCTTTTGGATGATAGGCACAGCATCGTATTCTATTTGTGCCGAGAATATTACTCAGCTCTCTGAAAAGGCTTGATTCAAAGTTTGTACCTTGGTCTGTTGTTATAATAGCCGGACAACCAAAACGTGATATCCAAACAGATAACAATGCTCGACATACTGTTTCCGCAGTCATATCAGCAGTTGGGATTACTTCCATCCATCTCGTAAAGCGGTCAACTACTGTCAGGCAGTAACTTTGACCATTGGAAGGTGGAAAGGGACCAATGAAATCAACGTGAATTTGGGAAAATCTGGCATCAGGTAAAGCAAATGTACCGATTGGTGCTTTAGTGTGCCTATAGATCTTGGATCTTTGGCAAGGATGACAAGAGTTAACCCATGTTTTAATATCACGCCTAATATTTGGCCATACAAAACGTTGAGTTGCTAATTTGGTAGAGGCAGCAATTCCAGGA
The DNA here is from genome assembly GCA_019973935.1 of Trichonephila clavipes. Lineage (NCBI taxonomy): Eukaryota > Metazoa > Arthropoda > Arachnida > Araneae > Nephilidae > Trichonephila > Trichonephila clavipes. The sequence continues at coordinate 1,020,100 of BMAU01001042.1, forward strand.
TGTGAAAGACCATGGAGATGTTGGAAAACAATTTTGCGATAATCCTTGGGAATGAAAGGTCGAAAAACGTTGGTGGAAACATCACAAGTAAGAGTAATATCTTCCAAAGGAAAATATTGTTGCTTAAGTGTTAAAGATGTTGAGTTGGTTTCAGGAGTTGTTTAAGTTCCTCATCTACCAATTGGGCTGCAGCAATGTCCTTGTAATCGAGACAACTTGCTTGGGAAATGGAATCAATTTCGATACGAGATAATGCATCTGCTACCAAATTCTGAGTTCCAGGAACATGTTGTATGTTCGTAGAGAACTGGGAGATAAAATCCAGGTGTCTAAGTTGACGTGGACTACATTTGTCAGCTTTCTGTTGAAAGGCATAAATGAGAGGTTTCTGATCAGTGTAAATCACAAACTCTCTTCCTTCCAACATGTGCCGAAACCTTTTGACCATTGTGTATATGGCCAGGAGTTCTCGGTCGTAAGTAGACCAGTTCTTTTGGGATGCAGATAATTTCATGGATAAGAAAGCAAGTGGTTGCCAGACATTGTCATGAAATTGTGCTAATGCACCACCGACAGCAAAATCTGAAGCATCAACCCAAATGCTAAGAGGTGCATTTGGCATGGGGTGATGTAACAGAGTAGCATGTGCTAGGGCTTGCTTCACCAGTTCAAAAGCTGTAGTAGCTTCGTCCGTCCATTCTAGCACTTCTTCAGGCTTGATTTTGACCTTTCGCTTTGGACGTTTTTTATTTCTGATGCCTTTTAAAAATTTTACTAAAGGTGCAAGGATATGGGCAGCCTGTCTAATGAAACGTCTGTAGTAATTCAGCATTCCAAGAAAACGACGCAATTGAGTGATGGTGGTTGGTTTAGGAAATTTGAAGATTGCTTCTACTCTATCCTCTAAAGGCTTAATTCCAGAACTGCAAACTTGAAAACCAAGGAAATTTAAGGTGGGTACTCCAAAAGTACATTTAGAAGGGTTTATAGAGAGTCCATATTGATCCAACCGTTGAAAAAGCAACCGAAGATGTTGGATATGCTCGGCTTCAGATGATGATGCAACTAAAATGTCATCAATAAAAGCATAAACAAAATTTAATCCCCTTAAAACCTCATCAACAAAGCGTTGAAAAGTAGAGGCAGCATTACAAAGGCCGAATTGCATTCGAGTGCTCTCATACAATCCGAATGGGGTTATTATTGCAGTTTTATGTATATCCTCTTCATTTATAGGAATTTGATGATAGGCTTTAACTAAATCTATGTGTGAAAAAATATTTTTGCCATGCAGCTCTGAAGTGAAATCTAAAATGTTTGGAATAGAATATTTATCTTTTTAGTTTGGGCGTTTAATGCACGATAGTCACCCACTGGCCTCCAATCATTAGAATCTTTTTTAGGTACTATGTGAAGAGGTGATGCGTAATTACTTTTAGATGGTCTAACATGACCTAAATTCAACATGTGCTGGAATTCAGATTTGGCAATTTTTAAACGATCGGGAGCTAAACGTCTTGCCTTAGCAAAAACAGGTGGACCAGATGTCTCGATAAAATGCTTAATATTATGCTTAACCTCTTGTGAGAAAGAAGGCGGTTTGACAATTTCTGGGAATTCTCTCAAAACATCATGAAAAATGCTTTCACCAGAAACGAGTTTAATGGAATGCACTTCAGGAGAAACGAGTTTACAATTTGTACTAATTTTAGTTGCATTATCGATTAATTTTCTATTGCGAAGGTCAGGTGAAATATTAAAATTGTACAAAAATCAGCTCCAATGATTGGTACAGAAACAGAAGCTATTAAGAAAGGCCATCTAAATACCCTTCGCAGATTTAAATCGAGGGTTAAAAGTCTCTTACCGTAAACGTTGATAGGAGATGTATTAGCGGCTGACAGTTGCTGAATACTGTTGCCTTTCCTTTTCTCGGAAAGTGAAGCTGGGAGAACGCTGACGTCAGATCCGGTATCGATGAGGAAAGCGGTGTTGGATGATTTGTCTTTAATGAAAAGGCGACGTGAAATATGTGGCTGCGAGAAGGTAGTCGCATTTACTCCTCACTGGATTCGTTTTTTTTATAGCTGCAGGGTGGAATGCATTTCTTAGCTCGTTCTTGAAACTTTTTGTGATACCAACAACAAGATTCCCTGGAACGTGAAAATGATCGATTTCGGGAACGATTTCGTGGGCGAGAACTATTTCTTCGTTCTGGAGTTCTTCTTTCTTTCATTGTAAGATCGTCTATCCTTTTATGCAGTCTCTCGATTTCTTGGAGGATACGATTTTCGCTGGATGAAGCGATGGCGTTTGTCGAAAGTGAAACGCTGGGAGTACTCACTTCGAGGATTCTGTCGGCGACTTCTGCGGCTTTCTCGACGGTTATTGGCGTGATGGATGCCAAGATAGTTTGCACTGCGGTCGGTAGCTGCTGAAGAAAAAGTTCCAACATAAGCTCCTCCGGAACGTTGTGCGAAGCTGCACGCCTATTCATTGTCCTGAGGAGTTCTGAAGGCTTCCTGTCTCCTAGCTCTTCGCCGGTTAACAGCTTCCGAATTTCTTGTTGGGACGACTCGCCGGTTCGCTGGATCAGTTGAACTTTAATGGCGCCGTAGGGATCCGTTTCATCAGGAGTTATTATTAAATCCCTTACAATTGCGGCGGCTTCCGGTGGCAGGTTGGACACAATATAATTAAATTTTGTGAAAGTGTCCGTAATCGCCTTCGGTACTCCGAGGGCAAAAGTTCGTTCGCACGTGGAGAACCAGAGTTGAGGGTCATTGAAATTAAAGGGAGGGATTTTAACTGCAGTTATTTCCGCCATTTCTTCAGTAAAATAAATATTCAAATAAAGGTTGATTTTCGTGAATTGTTCGGGTCACCAATGTCGGAGGGAAGATTCGATCTGAGTACCTTCCGTTCCGAACGTACGAATGAAGCAAGTACGCTAACCATCACGCCAAAACGATCGTCCTCGCGGGATCTTGGTACAAGTTCATATAGATATCACACCGCCACATACCCCCCTGCCAGTGTTTCGGCGAATAGGCGAACGAACGATACCATATTTGTGGCGAGCATGTAAGCAGTTGCGTCACTTTGTGGGTTGCGTCATCGTGCGTGACGGCTTGAGAATTGCGTCATTTGTGTTAGACGGCTTTGAGAAGTAACGGCTTATTTGCGTCAATGTTTGACGGCTTGGTTGCTTTTGCGATGGATAGATGGCGCCACGACTGCGGCGCGCGAAGGGTGCGGATTATATCACGTCCGGGTCACCAATGTAGGAAATAGGAGAGTTATTATACGAGGCGATGCATTTGGATGTAAAACTCAGTTTATTGTTAGAGTTCTATCATCTGCTCTCGGAGGGATACGTGCGCTACGAAGAAAGTCTGAGTCCGGAAAAGAGAGGGAACGAAAGCGCGGGGTCGCTTTTGTAGAAAATCTAACGCATGCGCAGATTGCATTAAAGGTGCTTGCGCGAGTAAGCACTGCCCGCAATTGCTCTAGATCCTGCGCACGCACAGATCGTAATGAAAAACTTATGAGGAGTTGATAAACTCTACACTATAGTAACAGTCCTTTGCCTGGTGACCTTGTTTTCTACAAATATAACAAAGTCTCGTTTGCTTTTCAATTTTTCTCCTAGAATAAAATGCTTCAGCATTAATCCCATCCATACGAGTTTTAATTGGCAAGTTGAAAGTTGTTTCTTCTTCCCTTAAAATTTGAAGTACTTCCTTCATACTTTTTCCTCTCTATGTTTTTAAAATATCGCACACTTTGGAGAATTTTCTATTTAATCCTCTAACGGTATGGTAGACCAATTCCCTCGGCGACACGTCCAATACAAGGGAGTGACACTTAGTCGAAATCCCCCGCGCTCTTGCAAAATAATCTCCCACAGTTTCGCTTTTTTTCATGCGGATGTTCTTCAGTTCATTGCCCACGTCAATTTTTCGGTCTTCACCTCGGCCGATGAAAGTAGCTCTAATTTTATCCCACAGCACTTTCGCGTTGTTTTCCGCCGTGTGAACTACAACGCTTGTTCATCTGCAAGCGATAACTTAATGTATGCTACGCATCTGATTTTTTTGAAAGCCACTCAATCTCATCCTTACGAGTAAGGCAGTGGTTCTCAAACTTTAACTACTGGCGACCCAATTTTCAATCATAATTTTTATCGCGCCCCCTAAAAATAATAATGCATTGAATGCGATAATACATTTTTTGGCGCTAAAGCTACAATATGATCATAATTATAAACCGTACAAATTAACAAGATGAGTATTAAATTTTGTATCTGTGTTACTTTTAAATATATATATATTTATTTTTTTGTTTTACTTTTTAGTTCGATTCACTATAAAAGCGTGTTTTTTTAGTTTGTTTTTAAACTATAACTTGTTTTATAATTATTTTTACTATACAGGATAAAAATCACAGTTCCAGTGAATAATTTAATTAAGAGAAAATATACTTACCTACTTTCAAGGACTTTTTAATTTTTCTTTGATGATTTGAGAAAAAATCCAATAAAACTAAAGAAAATGTTCCAAATGTGCGTGTCCTTAATAAAGGACATAAATCACAGACACTTTTCACTAATACAGAAACGTTATTTTCCAGTAAAACTGTCATATTTTGTTCACGTTTTGCTGTCGTTTGATGATCTACAAATAAGCATTTTGAACTTTTTCTTCCTTACGTCTTTTGACAAGGAGAAGTGCTACATTTATCGCTTCATAGTTTTTTGATAGAGTTCTTTAGGCAGCATTTGAAAATTTCAATTCAACTCAAACGTTTCATGTCTATCGCTTTTCTCATATTTACTTTCGCTATCACGATTAATATGCATTATTTCATCAGGTTCTTCAATTGCTTGATCAGTTTCATCTTCCTTCAATAAAGAGATCACAAATGCCCATTTTTTTATATTCTGCTCATTTACATTTATAAACCATAATAAGTCGTACAACACAGCTATCAAAACCACAAAATTAATCATAGGGGAAAGTATAGCATATTCATAGAAAATATTTTTGAACAAAAGTGGTCGTGCAGGGAACTCGATCAAAACAAGTACCTTGATTGTAAAAAATCGTTTGCCACTCTCAAAAAAAGAGGCATACATGTGACAAATTCATTTGAGTTTCCATTAAGACTGTCTAATCGGAGGATACTGTCAAGGTCACTGTTAACGAATTAACAGTTTTACCAGAATTCGGAGTGATTCAACGCCTCATACGACTGCTCCCATGTAAAAAGTGAATTCGATACAAAAACATCGATGTCACTTCTAAAAAAAATAGTTTAAAACTCATAAAATACATCTCATACGACTAAAAAAATACATCTTGGCCAAATACTCCTTCAAAAATCCATATATCATAAAACTCATTTACATGGGGAAAAAAGCAACAGAAAAATATTATTTACAGCTTTCCTAAAAGAAAAAGAGACGGAGTTAAACATGCCAGTAAGCTTGAAGGTCAAAGAAGGTCAAAGTATTCTAAGGGTTAAAAGGAACGTAATAAAAAATATCTCTCATCGTGGGATTACAGGAAAGCAAATAAAATATCTTTTTTTATTTGGTTTTAGGATCAAAGATAGCTAATGAGCGTTTGAAAGTGGAAAACCAGATGATATATATAAATTATATCAGTGTAAATGTACATTTTTTACTTTGTCAGAAAGCATTTTGTTTTACTTCATTCCAAAAAATAATTTTTTTAAGCCTTTTATATTTTCAATATGCTCGCGCCCCCCTCACATAGGCATCGCGCCCCCCCAGGGGGGCGCGCCCCACAGTTTGAGAAACACTGGAGTAAGGTCTTCAGGTTTTTCGTTTAAGATTAGAGAGTCTAATCTCTTTAAGCTAAGGGCAGCTTTCATCTTAAGCTCTCAAATAAAATAGTTCGTTCCGTTTAAATCTGGAATTGTTATTTTATCCATTGTAGGTAGAAAGGTTTAAACGTTCACAAAAAGTCAACTAACACATCACAGAGATCAACCACAGACTCTTGCTACCACTTGTTGTTCTTTTTGTGAAATTACTTCCACTCAGGTATCTCTGGACGGCACATTTATTTATATACAAATAAGAAAAGAAAATAATGATCATAGATACTGCACACAGCGAGTCTGACCCAAAGCACACAGCGACCGGTCAGCTAGTGAACCCCGTAGAAGGAATGCGTGGGAGTGAAGCGGGAAAACGCGGATGGGAGGGTCACACAGTTATCCTTCAGCCAGAAAAAAATAGTTCATTTGCTTCACCCCAACAAATGTCTGCGTGTCAATTGCTTCAGTTTTATTAATCATTGGCAGATGAATTCCAAATGTACCTTTGTCCCCATAAAAGTTCTTTAGGAATTTTTTTCACATTCCTATCAGTCTATAGGATTCAATCCTAAGCATGTATCGAACTACTTATATCTTCAGCGGAACATCCAAACTAGTCATCAATTATTGAAAGTTACTCTCTCTATAAATAAAAATAAAATTATTAATAGTGATGGTTAGTCAGCATTCAGAAAAATTTTTTCTCACTTATTTATTTTTAATCTTATCTCTTTTCTGTATATCCTATTATGCATGAAAAATTTATTTTAAAGATAAATCTTTGAGAATGTATCTCCTTTCATCTCAACAATTTCTTTGTTTTACTCACTGAGCCACAAAACCCTTTCATTTAGTTTTAAGGAAGAAGCCGATCATTCTTTGTGTTTAGTTGTTTTGATTTGGGATCGGCATATTCACTTAATTGTATGAGATTATCTTGAAGATATTGTATCTAAACAAACGATTTCATACTATACTTAACATACAATCCGGATTTCCAAAGTATGCGGAAATCTTTTAAATCTCGCTCAGACAGTTCTACAAGCTCAGCTGTTGCCGCTGGAAGACTTGCAGATTATCGCGGGGACTGCAGCAGTTCGGCTGCTGCCACAAGCTCTTGCAGTCCATCTGCGCTTGCATCCGTTAGCCCTAATCTTAGTCCTAGTACCCCTGACGGTGATAACACCAGCACGGCTAGTCGAGGATCGAGATCAAACTCTACATGCTCTTCCCAAATAAATAAATCAAGTATGTCTCATATTTCTAATGAGTCATTGCTGTGTAATCAGCTAGAACAATCGACGATTTCAAGCACAAAAGATGCGAGCAAAGTAAGAATTATTTTTGTTAAAAATTTAACACGAGCTTTATACTGTCTGCTCATTGTTTGTTATGTTAGGATAAATATCAGGCGTGACTTGTATCGGAAGCAGTTTCTCGAACAATTTCTATTGGTCGTTACTATATAAACATTGTTTAACAACTGATGTGTAACACAGTTGCATTTTAGATTTAATTTCTTACAGTTATAAATGTGTGTTCTGAGGTATTCAAATATCAGTCTTGTTAGTTTTTCTCGAATTTTACTAAGTGTTAAATGAATATGATTGATTAAATTTTATTTCATCTGAATGAAAAATATAAATACAAATTGTATTCTAATTAAATTTATAGTTTGAAAAATATGAAATATTTGATTTTTTAAATGGCTTTTTTATCCCATGCTAGTCGTCTTTTGAAATTTGCCTTAAATATATTTTTATTCGTATGAACGTGAAATTTGAACTTTGATGTGAATTATTGTGTGATGAAATATTTTATTCAAGAGTGTGTTAATAATTTTCAATGGGAAGATATTTTCTGACTAAAAAATGTAAATTTAATACTTCAATGAAAGTTTGCAACAAATATATATATCTTTTTTGCTTTTTTTCTATCAACTTATATCGGATAAGATAATTTGCTGTAAGAAATTTTATACCCTGTAATTTTTTTTTTTGAATTAAATAACCTATTATATATATTCAGAATATTATATTAATTCATTTATAGTTTTGTACTTTATAGGAAATTAGTTTCTTGATTTAAGCATTAAATCATTATTCCAAAGGTGGGAAATGTTTTTTATAAAAATATATGCAAACACGTTTAAAATTCTCTACTTCCCATTTAAGTACATTTTAATGTTATATTAATATCCTGAATTATATTATTTTGCTTAGCATAAAAATGTGAAGCTCATAATAGATTCTATGTAATTGGCTATATATATAAATATATTCAGTCCAGCCATAGTTAATTATATATATATATAATTAACTATGGCTGGACTAACATCAGTTTGAAAAGTGCAAAAACTAAAATCATGGCATTTACATCATTAAAGTTATTTTTAAATTTTGTGTACACTTATATATTGTATTGCAAGTTGGTTTTATTAAGTTTTAATCCTTAGTTAACATTCAGATAATTTTAATATTTTTTAGATACCTTTTTTAATTTTTTACTCTTGAATTATTTCAACCTAAAAAGTTTTGTGGTAAGCTGTTTCAAATCTGATTGTGAAAGTTTCATCACAATAAAATCATTAAAAATTTCTTAGTATTTTGGGATCTTAATTTTATGTCGTCATTTATTGTTAATAATATAGAAAGAGTTACTAAATTAGTTGATAAATTATAATTTTAAATTGCAAAATCTAGTGATGTTCTATTTCTTAGAGATTGATTTAAGACTTTATTTCCTTCATTATTAAGTCCTCCCATCACCAACTACTGTTAAAAATTTAATATGAACATATGAATGAGCATGTTTAGTTAAAAGTAGTTTTAATTTTTAAAATCTAGCAAAGTTTAAAAACTTTGCAGGAATTTTAACATGGAAAGCTTTGAATTATATTGCTATAAGGAGAATTATAATATGATGATCAGATTTACCAAATAGTACAATGTCATTAACATATAATAGTAATACTACATTATCTTCATTTATATAAACACAGTTACACCAATTTAATTTCTTAAAATTTAACTCTTCTAAACTGTGGTGTGTATTTCAAAAAACCATTCTCTACCACTTTGATGTAGACCATAAATTGCTTTATTTAGCAAACATACATAATGTGGTCTTTTGTGATCTGTAAAGCCCTGAGGTTGTTGCATTAAAACCCTTTCACCCAAGTTTGCATATAGGTAGGCACATTTAATATCTAACTGACAGTGTGACCACCCAAAGCAACAAACAAGAATGGTGAAAAACATTCCAATTATTGAAAAGTTTGGTAAAATCCTAAGAGAGCCCACACCCTCTTGACGACAAACTGAAAAAAACGCCAAGCCAAAACAAGATGGCACCAAGCGAAACCGACAATAGTGGCAAGGGATTATAGCGGGATAAGGTGGATGCATAATGAAAATATATGTAAACAATACAGAAATTAAACATTCAAGATAAAAAATATAAAAACAGCACTTTTTTACTGCTGATCTGTTCAGAGTGGAGGGTACAGCGTAACAAATTTTAAAAAAGCCTTAAAGGTGTCATCGCTAAGCGAATGATTGTGTGAGCATCGCCATATTTATTCTGCGAGGTAATGGTCGAACATATGTTCGGCGTGGCTGGTACAATTTCTAAGAAAGCGTTTTATTATCGACCATGTTACATCATGCTGATCATTACATTTAGGACATTCATAACTTGAAGCAATCAATCCTTCCTTCTACACCATTCTCAATCAATTCTTTCTTACCTTTCGCATTCAACAAAGTAAAAAATTCTAAAGTATATTCCCTCACACACGCAGCCAGCCCGGAGCCCAACAAAATGAAATTTGAAATGCGTGCCCACAAAATACGAAAATGCTAGAAATAGTTAGGGTTTCCATATGTAGTGTTAAAAAGTAGGGTTACCAAGATGGCACAATTATCGCCAACCAAAGTAATTTGTGCCAAGGGTGTGTGGGCTCTACTAGGAGTGAACCAAAAGTTCACAACAGGACTGAATACTTCATCGTATGTTTCTCCCTTATGTTTTCGGTATCCTTGAGCAACAAGACGAGCTTTATATCTTAAAATTTTTCCTTCCTCATTCCTTTTAATTGTGTAAACCCACCTATTTCCTATAACTTTTTTCCTTTTCAGGCTTAGAGACTAATTCCCAAACACATCTTTCTGACATAATATTAATTTCCTCTTTCATAGCGACAAATTTTTTATTTTTATCTGGAGATAAAGAAGCGTTAAAATTTCGAGGTATTACTACTTCAACATGATGTGCTTCATGATTATTGTACTCACTGGTACTACTTTCCTCTTAGGGTACAGGACCAGAATATTTGTCTTTCCCATTGAAATTAAAAAAGTTCTTATTAAATTTTTATATTGTGGGCCCTACAATATTTTTCAACGTCATGATATGATCTCAATCTGAGAGACCTTCCTTCGAAACCATAATAAATGTCTACTCTTGCTCCATCAGGTCTGTGAACTGCTTTCCTGATTCATGTATGATTTTCACAAGGTATTTCATCTCCACCAATTTCAGTCTCCGATTCATACTCATTCGATTCAGATTCTTTCGTTATCAGAGGAGTATATTCACTTTTGTTATTTAGGCCCAGGGGATAGCTTCCCCATTAACACTTTCATTAAAGGAAACATTACAGGTTTCAATAACTTTCTTTTCTTCAGGAATCCAAATTCTATAACCTTTTGTTAGCATTGCATATCCTACCATGATACCCTTTTTTGCTTTCATATTAAGTTTATTCCTCAACTGTGTTTGGGAACACCCACATAAGCTTTACAACCAAAGGTTTTTAAATGTTTAACTGAAGGTTTTTTACCACAATACAATTCAAAAGGGGTTTTTGTCTGGTTCTTATGACAAATGCGATTCCACGCATAGATAAAGCATAATAAAGCCTCTGACCAGAACTTATTACTTAAACCACTACCTCATAACATTGCTCTAATTGCATCTAAAGCGGTATAATTAAAACGTTCGCTTACACCGTTCATTTCAGGTGAATCTGTATTGGTTCTCTTCATCTCAATTCCCTGAGAATCTAAAAATTTACAAAATTCTTTATGAATAAATTCTAAGCCGTTATCAATCCTAACGTTAACGACTTTGTTATTTAAAAATCTTTCTGCCCGTTTCTGATATCTGGTAAAGCAATTGAAAATATCAGATTTCCTTTTAATCAGGAAAGCAGTTACTTTCCTAGAATAATCATCTGTTATTGAAAGAAAATAATTACTACCATCATGAGACGCTGTTGGAATTGAACAGACATCCATATGCAATAACTTGAGTGGTTTTTTAGATCTGATTTTTGAAATTGATTTAAATGATTTTCGCTTACTCTTATTAATTTTGCAATCCTCACACCCTACATTAATAGATTTCAACTTTGGTATTCCTCTAATACTCTCATTCTGACTAGACCTTAAAATATATTTACTATTAATATGACAAAATATATTATGCCGAAGTTCTAAGTCTTTTTCTTCTGAAGTGGTCAAATTAGATTTTTCAATATGAATATTTTTAGGGTTTTTAGGCTTAAAATAATATAACCTATTAATCTTTCTAGCATAAAACAGTTTTCTACCATTCCTATTGAAAATCTCAATTTTTCCCTTTCCTCCCACAAAAGTACTGCCATTTTTATATAGTGCTGGACCTGACATTAAATTCCTTCTTAACTTAGGTGGTAAAATCCTAGGAGGACCCACTGCTGTTTTTGGCGCCAAAAATTTTTCGCCAAAAAGTGCCAAATTGAAGGTTTTCAAAAAGGCGTCAATGACGAAAAACTCTTGGGAAGCGCATGCGTCAGCGGAGGGGGATGAAATGGGCGTTTCGCAAAGATGAAATCGAATAAATACATTAAATTAATCATTATATAAAGAAAAAAACGGAGAAAGCAATGAAATTCATTTTAAAAAAGTATTCTAAAACCAGTGTGTACAATATGATTTACATTTTTAAAAAAGGACGAAAGGGGCGTTTCGCAAAGATAAAATCGAAGAAATACATGAAATCAATTTTAAAAAATGTTAAAAAGCACTTACCTTACGCTTGCATTTCGTCATGATCTGTTGGTGGATACACCCTTGCGATGGATGCAACGAATTTATGAAAATTCTCATTCACCAACTTGTGATCGTAAGATCGCCGCCACATGTCTTATTAACTTTGTCATATTCTTATTAACTTTCAAGTCATTCATCACGAACTCATTCATGCTCTTGCCAAACCAATATCTCGTCAAACGCAAGATAATAGTTATAGCAAGTTTGCTTTCGCTAAACCAAGTGCCCTTTCTCACACTCCGAACGACGTCGTGGCGATTATCTTTCGACTGGTTGCGGCAACGCCATTCGTAGCCATCAACCGTTCGCTTTTGCAAACGCATATTTTTTTTTACACCTCGAACATTCATAACGAGAAGCAATTAAATTAGCTTTCATACACCATTCTAACGTCTCTTTCTTCCCCTATGTGCCCAGGAGCACAAAGAAACCTATCGTAGCCTTACTTTAAAGTAATTTCTTTTCACACGCCATTCTTAACAACCTCCAGCGAAGTCAAATGTCAAAATGACGTTTTTTCGGAAAAGGCGAAAAATGTTGCACTTTTTTTAGGGTTGCCATTTTTTTCGGTGATTTGAAAATCCAAATTTTTTGATGAAATGGAAAGGTTACCATATTGTAACCTTTATCGCTAAAAATTTGGCGACCAAAAGTGGGTCCTCCTAGGATTCAACCGGTTCCAGATTTAAGTTTTATATTTTTAGTTTTATGAGCTTTTGCTTTAAGAGCAAGATGATTAGTATCTATTAAGTTTAAATCTTTCTTACATTGCTTCAGCCTACTCTCCTCAGCGAGGAGCTCCGATAATACGTGTTCAAATTTAATGTCTTTATTATCCCAGCAATAAATGGATTGTACAATACCTTGGTAGCTTTCAGGTAAGTACCTTATTAACTGAAATGCTTGGTATAAGTCTTCTAGAGGAGGTCCAGCATCTCGCAGCAGAAATACGATGGTTCTTTAACAAGCAGCATACAGTCCTATTTCCTCTTCTTCTAATATTCTGCAGTTGAAAAATTCATCCAATAACGTGTGCACAATTATGTGGCTGAAAATTATTCTGAAGTTTCTTCCAGACAACTATAGGATCGCTGGTATCTGAAATCAAGTTTTGGTACTCTTTCTCGATACTCAGATAAATTGTTGAATATGCCCGATCCCATCTGGATTCAAAATTCCATTTTTCCTTGGCGGATGCACCGTCGTCGGGTTTAACTTCTTGTCCTGTTATGATCCTCCAGCTATTTCTGTCCATCAATAAAACTCGAACATCTTTCCAAGTGTTGTAGTTGGTGGAATTAAGCCGTTCAAACGAAGGTTCCATTTCAACTGCGGTCTGCTGTTGAGATCTTATATTTCATTAAAAAAAAAAATTATTCCTGTGTTTCACTCGAAATGTAATAAGAGTTAGTACAAATAGCTTTCATGTATGTGAGGATCAAATACGGTATTTATTTGAATGCAAGTGAAGGTCAGACTTCACACACACACTTGTTTTAACAGGCCATTTTGAAAAGTTTTTCATTCTGTTAACCATTTAATAGTAATTAGTAACATGTGGATCTTAAACCTTATAGTTACTATACTGTTGCGTTTTTTTATTATATTTTGTACAGTAGTTGAACGAAAGAATACAAGATAGTAGGTCAGGCAGAGGTTTTACCAGTTTAATTTTTCGGTATTAAAATAGAATGCATTGACTATGATAACCAATAATCTCGCATCCAGTCCAAGATTTACTTTTTAGTGACGTTAAGTTGTGACATTCTACAAAAGTATTTTTAATGTATAGATTTTTGCGTGATGAATTTTAGTTTATTTTGGTGGTGTAATATGGTTATCACTTAAATAAAATACTGTTAAACTTACAAAATGTAACTATCATAAATTTAATTTTTTAAATAGGTTTTCATTGACTTCTGACTGTATATTTTTGGAATGTTTTTAGGAGAAGAAATTCAGCTCAGGATCTTTAGGAAGTGCTGATGCTGCTCGTCCCAAGCAAGTGACTGTCACACATCCTGGAACAAACAAAGCCAAGAGGACTTCAAAGAAAAAAGGCTCTATCCAAGCTGATTTGGTAAGCACATTCTCTACATAAGTAAAAATATGAATGTGCTTTTTTTTTTCAAAATTGCAAATCTCTGCTTCACTGATTGCTCTGAATTATTGACACCGCATTGCATTTGAATCCAGGAGTGTTTTTATGTATTTATATTTTCAAATTTCCTTCTAGATTTTTTTTTAATTTGATTTTTAAGAAATTTTTCGGCAATATGTGGATGTGAAAATTATGCTTCACACACAGTTCATTTATTGTTGTTGTTATCATCATTCATCATTTGAATATGTCTGGGTCACCAGTTTGTAGACGATTTAGTCACAAATAATACATGAGATAAGCAAAATAATTATTTAGATTTAGTTCATCCTTTTTAAGAAGAAAACTCTTTTAGATCGTTAGAACTTTTTATTCTTGTTCTTACATCGCGCTACAATATATCAACAACTTTTTGTTGCCAGATCATGAAAACTAAATTTATGAAAGCAAAGATATTATATAAATAGATATGCAACATTGTCATGTGTTTCATCCTGAAATACATATGAGAGAAAGAGGAACAGAAGAATATAGACTTTACTATACAAGTGATGTCACAGCATAGAACAGAAGGGGTGCACTGCTTTCCATTCGTGACAGGAATCTACTCCAGGCGAAAGTCTGACTTCTTTTCCCGAAGATACATCCATGCCTTATTTGGGATTTGAATCCGAACCCACTTGATTACAAGCCGAGTATCATAACCTCCATACTTGGTGGGGCAGCTCAAATTTTAACTATATAGTTATATTTATCAATTTGTATATTTATTCTTTTATTTGTTCATTGAGACAGAAATACAGTTGTTTTTCGAATAAACTATTTTAAATAAATTATTTTTTCAACAATTGATATTTAATTTTGTAGTTTTTGGCAACATTCGGATGGTTTCATGACTTGAAAAGTTTTGCTTGTTTACATTTTTGCTTAGATATTAATTATAATTTTTAGGTAATTCTAAGCTAAATTGATTTCTCTCTTTTTAGGAAGCTATTGTAATTCTTTTTTCTATTTATGCCTTCACGCTGATCCGGATAGTTCAGTTTTCTTTACTTCAATTAATGTTACTATTGTATTTCTGTTTCCAGTTTATTCTTAAGCTAAATGGGTTATCTGCTTTAGATTGTACTTTAAAAACTAATTTGATTTCAGTTCTCTAGGGGTTGGGCCAATAAGATTAGACTGCACTATTTACTATCTGAATGTAGAGAGTGAGAAAAAGTTAAGAGAGTATTGTTTGTATCATGGATCTGAATTCTTTTTTGAACTATGAGGATTTAGGTTTGGGGAATTTTCATATGTGCATTTCTTTGTATGTAAACTGTATTTTCTGTAGTGTTTAAAATATTTTTAGGATAGTTATTGATAATACTTTTTATGTAAGGGTTCCAATTTTGTGTGTGTACTTATATGGTTCTAGAATAGTGTAATCCATATTTGTTATTTACAAGTGATTTGTACTGTGGTGTATATGTGTATCTGTACATATAGTTGGATAGTTGTTTAGGAAAGATCTGCAACAGTAGTCAGTTTTGATATTTCAGATTTATGCTTAATTTGCAATTAACCAAAATCTTCGCGACAAGGTGTAGTGTCTGACTACCGTTGGCATAGTGTTTGTCGGTACATTCTCCAAGGGTTGGCGACTTCCCGCATGAGCAGGGATGAGGGTTGCTATTTTTAAAAAAGAAGGGCATTGGCTTTGCAATGGAACGGGCAGATAGAGAAGGAGAGGGTTTTTTTTACCCCTGAGCATATGGTTGAGGGAAGAGAAAGTCCCTTGTTTTGGAAATGGAGCCGCTGAATTGTTTTGGACCAGAGGGAAGGAAATTCCTTCAGTGAGAGAGTGACCACACGGGTGGTCTAGTGTAAGAAAATAAAGGAGATAGTCTCTTGGGACTGTGTTTAGATTGATTGATTTGAGGAGCGACGAACATTGTAGTTCGAATGTTATTTCATTGTAAGAAATTATGTTAATCAAAATTTAATTATGTGTGTATTGATTGATGTGAGAAGTTATTAAGAAAGTGACACTAACTCTTCTGGCATTTTTCTGATGTAATTTTAGGAATGAGCATTTGAAGTTGATTGGGAAATGTATTTGGACTTCGCTAACTTTATCTAAATAGGCAACCTGAGAGATAATCAGGTTTAAACTTTCAAATATTCAAGTCAAATTTTCATTACTGGATTAAAAAAATCAGATTTATTTTAAATAATTGTAATTGTATTTTACATCCAGTTAAATTTGAGGGGGTATGTTTAAAAATATATGAAATCCAGGCATCTAAAGATTTACATTTAGTATATTTATATAAATTTTGCGATTTATATTTTTTTTTATTATGATATCTTTATAGAGTTAAAGCATTTTGATTACAATAAAAAGTTTTGAAAAATAATGAATGAAAGTATTTTTCATCCTTAAGTAGTTGAACAGTTATTTAACACAAGTGAAAAAAAGTTTTAAACTGTCATTTCTTAATATTATGATGCGGTGGGCACCAAATTATGAGGGGATGTGACCCAAGGTAAAAATGGGACACGCGGGGAATGGGTTCTTTACAAAGTCCACTAGTTAATTAAACACATTTATTAGACAAAACAAACTTTTACATACATAACTAGAGAACTAATAGTTAGCATAGAATTGAAAGAGATCGTAGCGCATGCTCGTACATCCTTACAGTTCCGAAACTTGGCCATTACTGAAGATTGTTCTGTCCGCCAAAGGGAGCGACAGTCTCTCTACTGTTAATATGGGAAGAGTCTAAGCAACGGGGGTTACAATCTCCCCTTCTGGATCCGACGACGTCCCGGCGAGGAGACAGAATCAGAAGAATTAGCTGTTGCTGTAGTAGCTTGTGTTGAGGAATGGATGGTTCTGCTGGAGATGGCTGTTGACGGGCTTAGAACATGTGTATTTTGTGTTGATGTGGACGTAACTTTTCGTGGTCGGCCTCTTTTTCGAAGTGGAGCTACAGAAGTGTCCGTGTCTTTAAAAGGTGTTAAAGCAGAAGTATATGGTAAGTAGCTATCGGTTCAGATGGATTGGTAAGACGCGATAACAAAAGAAGTGGGTGACTTTTGTGTGAGAATTGAATATGGACCGTCACGCTTTGGCATGAACTTGGAAGTTTTCTTGTTCTTTGCATTACTGATGGGATGTAAAGTTACCCATACTTTATCTCCAGGAGAATAATAGACTGGACGACAATATTTATCATATTACTTTTTTTGCTGATCTTGTTTTGTTTCTATTCTTTCTCGTATGTCTTCAGTAATAGTTACAAATAGTTTTAAATAAGGTGTTATTTTGGCAACAAAATTGTCATTGTGAGCGACGCTTTTGAAATCTTGCACTACATCGTCTATAGTTCGTAGCTCTCTTCCGTAAAGTAGGTAAGCAGGAGTGTGGCCTGTAGTGTCACAGACAATTGTGTTCATGGCAAAACAAATGACTGGGAGTTTGGAATGCCAATTAGAATGATCTTCTCCGACAAGTATTGCAAGGCGGGGCTTAAGGTCTCTGTTCTTTCTCTTCTGTATTAGATTGTGGCGAATAAACTGGTATTAAGTTTTGACTTATATTTAACGTAAAGCAAATCTGTTGTAGAACAGCACTGACAAACTGTGTTCCGTTGTCACCGATAATTCGTCTCGGTATGCCATGACGCATGAAAACTTCTATGAGACTTGTAGCGCATTGACGAGCACTGGCTTGAGAAAGGGCAAATAGCTCAACCCACTTTGTGGCACAATCCTCAACAATAAATATCCATTGTTTACCTCAGTCAGTTTGAGACAATGGTCCAAATAAATCAATAGCAATGACTTCAAATCTCTGTGAGTAGACTGGAGTTCTAAGCAAACCAGCAGGCTTTTGGTTTGTAGCCTTAAAACGAGCACATTCTGGACATTTCTTAATGAAATCGGATATGTACTTTTTCATGCTTGTCTAATAATATCGTTTTGCGATTTTCTGGAATGTTCCATCTTCATAACTTCCAGCCATCGGATCATTATGTCTTTGCATTATCAATTCACGTTCAACATTTGGAATGACTAACTGAGCTTATGCCGAATCAGCATCAGGAACATAACGATATAAAACACCTTGATTGATCAAAAATCCACGTTCAGTCCAATTTGCATATTCAGTTTTCAGAGGGGATTCGAAACTGTCGATGATTTTTTAAAAAAAATTATCATCTTTAAGCTGCGCCTCGCGCATGTCCTTGCAACTTTGTGTTGGCATATCAGCTATCGTGATATTATTGGCTTCTCAAAAGGATTCTTCTTCTTGAGTAACTGGGGGGGATAACATATCTGCAACAACATTTGCTTTACCAGGAATATACTGTACTTTCAGGTTGAAAGACTGGATTTCAAGTGCCCATCTTGCAGGTTGTCCGGTTGGAGACTTGAGGTTTAGAAGCCATTTCAGAGGTTTATGGTCGGATGCCACGGTTATTTCCATTTCTTCAATATAACCGCGAAATTTCTTCAAAGCCCATACCACAGCAAGGGCTTCCCTCTCTGTGGTGGAATAGTTGCGTTCTGCTGGAGTTAGCAGTCGACTAGCGTATTCTATAGGATGTTCATCAGATCCTTCTCCTTGAAGTAAAACTGCTCCAAGGGCATAATTGCTTGCGTCTGTTCAAATAATATATGGCTGTGTACCATCTGCTTGTTTTAACACAGGAGATGTTGTAAGACAGCTTTAAGGGTTTGAAATGCATTTTTTTGATCAAATCCCCATTGCCACTGGACTTTCTTCTTTGTAAGATAACTTAGTGGATGTGAAATCTTTGCAAAATCTTGAATATATTGTCGAAACCAAGAACAAGTATGCAGGAAAGATTGTACTTTGACATTTTTAGGAGGTTGAATATCCAGTATAGAGGCTAGTTTTTCTGGACCAACTTCTATTCCTTTTTGTGATCCAAAATCCAAGATATTTAACTCGAGAAGAGGCAAAATGGCATTTTTCTCT
Organism: Trichonephila clavipes; assembly: GCA_019973935.1. NCBI lineage: Eukaryota > Metazoa > Arthropoda > Arachnida > Araneae > Nephilidae > Trichonephila > Trichonephila clavipes. The sequence goes on from BMAU01001042.1 coordinate 1,039,139, forward strand.
GTTTGCTTTAAGTTTGAAAAGTAAAAGTCTTTCAAAAATAGCTCTAAGATCAAACATGTGTTTTTCAAAAGTTTCTGACAAAACAATTATATCGTCTAGATAAGGTAATGCTAGAATGTCTTCCAGACCATTACAAAAATGGTTCATCAGTCTTTGAAACGTAGCAGGTGCGTTGCGCAAACCATATGGCATTCGTAAGTAACGGTAAGTACCAAAAGGACATACAAATGCTGTCTTGTCTTGATCTTCAGCATGCACTTTAACTTGATGATATCCTGCTCTCAGATCTAATGTAGACAAGAAAGGAGTAAGTTTTGCTTGATATGTAGCAAGTCATCCATTCTGGGCAGTGGATATGTATCTGCAACTGTTATTTCATTTAACTTTCTGTAATCAATACAGAGGCAAAATGTTCCATTTAGTTTTGGTATAAGTACGACTGGAGAAGCATAAGGAGATTCACATTCTTCTATTATGCCTTCTGTGAGAAGTCTATTGATTTCTCGTTTTAATATTTCATTCTTGGAAGGATTCATCCTATAAGGTAGCACACTGCTACTGGGAGATGGTCTCTAGTATTTATACGATGTTCAATAATTGGAGTAGGCTCTCCCCTTGGTTGGAAGCATTCTTCATATTTCTCCAACAGTGAATTGATTTCTTTCCATTGTGTAAGTGAAAGGTGAGTACCTTCATTTTCCCGAAGTTGACAAGGATGTGGTTCAGTATCAACAGTGAGAAGAGCATTGATGTTAGGAGGCGCTTTCACAAAATTGTATTTTCTGTGAGATGTTTCCGTGAAATACCACTGTTTTCTTTGGAGATCTAAGATGATCCCTGCAGTTGTTAAAAAGTCTATACCTAGAAGTGTTCTGTTGCCTTTAGCATTTTTCAAAATTATTAGCTCTGTGGCAATGACTTTTTCTTGGGTACCAATGTCTACGGAAGTTGTCAGTATTTCAGTGGTTTGAGTACGACCATCAGCTAGAGTCATCTGCATAGTTTTTTCTTCGAAATTCAATCCTTTTTAAGTAAATGATATAATTTTTCACCAGCCACTGAATGTGTAGCACCAGTATCAGCACAAACTGCAAATGGAAATTTGAATTATACTAATGGGATTATTTTCACTGGAAACTATAAAAATTTGATTGATTCAAACTTGTTGACAAGGTATCTTTTTGTCGAACTGGGTTGCAAGTGTGGCATCTTGATCGAATGATTCCGGGAGCACCACATCCATAACAAGATACAGGAGTTCTGTCTTCTTTTGTATCCACAACTTTCTTCTCGGGTATTCTGTCATTTGAAGTGGGATTCCGCCTACTGTTACTGGGAACCCCAGTTTCCTGCCTACTTTGACTGGGGAAACCTGACAGAGAATGTTCATGTGACAGCAACTTAGGATTTTGTGTGTAGTTACTTCTCCAAGGATTGGACTTCATTTCTTTTTGTTTCCAACTAAAGTTTTTATTTTTATTTCTTATGTTTCTAACTTCATACGAATCCAGCTTATCCACAGGTTGTAGAGGATTATTCCAACTACACCATTGGTCCAAAAAGTGATCTTTGTAATCTTGAGGGGCTTTCTTTTTAATTTGGTCTGCCACAATCAAATCTTTCAATTCTTCAAGCGTGGTAACTTTTGATTCTTTAAGCCACCCATCAAAATATGTTTGCAAATCAAAATAGAAGTCACGCCAGGTTTTTACAGGATCTTTGGTGTGCCTGGAAAACATCTGCCGAAAAATCTCTGCACTTAATTTAAAGCGTTTTAGTAAAATTTGTTTCACTTTATAATAGTCTTGAGCATCAACAACAGATTCTTTTGCGATTAAATTTGAAACTTCAGTCGGTAAAAGGCCAACAAGGTTCACCACCCACTGAGGAACTGGTACTTTTAAAAATGTTAACTGCCTTTCGAAGAGGTCTAGAAAAATTGTTTCATCAGTTGTCTTTGGATCAAAAATAGGTAATAGCTTATGGAGTTCTAACTTTGGCATATTGGAGTCTGCAGAAGACACCAGCGCAGAGTCTGCAGTTGTAGAAGTATCAGTTGTAATTTGAAGTTTTTGCAGTTCAAATATTCGTTGGTTTCCTTATCTCTTTCAGCTCGCAATTCGAGCTCCTTTCTATCACTAATAATACGATTTAAACATTCTTTAGTGCAATCTACATCATACCCTTCACTTTTTAAGATTGTGTCTTTTATATCAAGAAATTTGAAATTGTCTGGTATTGATATGTCTGGCGTTTCCGCCAATTCAAGGAGGTCCTGCCTGCGACCTTTTGCTAAATAGGCCATCATAAAATGTCACTTCAAATTAATTACAAATTTGTATTCTTTGAACTTTAAATTAAATTTAGCAAAATGTTACTAATGAAATAATACAGTATTATACCACATAAAAGTAATATCTCAATTTCTTACAATATGCAATTTGAAAAAAAAAATTTCATGAATCACAAAAAAAAAATATATATTTTCGTTGTTTTCACTTTCAATACACAATCAAAGTAAAATTACTATCAAACTTATAGTTAAAAAAATCATCAAAATGATCTCAAAACACATTTGAAATATATCATACCACAAGTAAAAAGAATCATATACTCATAAATAAAAGTTCTACTTAGCCGAAACAAAATTTCTTATTAGTATTCAAAAAGAAAAGTTATTACTCTTTATACCATAAAAAAAAAATCCATAAAACTCAGAGTTAAAACAACCTTGAACTGTATTTCTCCCTATTTTATTTATTTTCGCTTACATAGCATAAAATATCTCAACAGTTTTAAAAATGAATCATAGCTTAAAATTAATACTAGAACAGATAAGGAAATGGATAAATATTCTTTTTTCTTTTAAACCACTAAATATATTATGTAACTGAAGGAAATCTTTAAACAAGTTATACATAAATATCAACATTTTATTAAAAATAGCATATAACAAAACAAAAGAAGTTTTATAGCATTAATCTTTTGAACAAAGATTGCAATAATTTAAGAAAAGAATACATATCGATTTTATTTTCTTAAATTATTGAAAAAATTATTGTATTAAAGAATACATATCTATTTTATTTTGTGTTTTCACTTAAGCTTTTAAGTAAACAACTTTATACGCGTTAATTTAAAACAACACAGCATATATTTTAAGAACATGTAATATAATTTTAACTGTATATTATACTACTGTTTAGCAAATGACATTTCTTAAAATAAGAAAAAGATTTCTTAATTCAATGAGAACAGTTTATATAATTAGCACAGGAATGTACAGAAATGTTTTCTGATACTGAACAATGATATCAATACTTAAAGAATTCAACTATTCTTTAGGATATTAAAAATCCAATTTGCATTTGGGCATGCAATAATGAAACTAGTATTATAAGGTATAATACTTTAAAGAAAATTCAAGATAAAAAAACTTTTACTTGCACTTCAGTTGAAGATTAATCCAAAGATTTGTTACTTGCTCATTCTACAGGTGAGAACTGAGTAATAAAACCATATAACAGGAGAATAATAACATTCGAGCTGTTAACCTGAAAATTAATACCAAGCAACGGCCAAGCTTCTTGTAACTAATTACACGTTGGGCGTCAGATTATGATGCAGTGGGCACCAAATTATGAGGGGATGTGACCCAAGGTAAAAATGGGACACGCGGGGAAGGGGTTCTTTACTAAGTCCACTAGTTAATTAAACACATTTGTTAGACAAAACAAACATTTACATACATAACTAGAGAACTAATAGTTAGCATAGAATTGGAAGGGATCAGAGCGCATGCTCGTACATCCTTACAGTTTCGAAACTTGGCCATTACTGAAGATTGTTCTGTCCGCCAGAGGGAGCGACAGTCTCTCTACTGTTAATATGGGAAGAGTCTAAACAATGGGGGGTTACAATATGAAATTTATCTTTATTTTCAGAAATAAATTATGAGAGTGAAAACAACATTATATTATCAAATCTTTTATACTAAAATATAATTAAATTAAACTCTGAACATTTTTAGTTTATATAATTCACTTTGAACCATTAACAATAACATTTTTGTTTAGGTGTAAAATAAAAAAGTAATTGAGAGAGAGAGATGGTGTCTCTCCACTCTTTTTAAAAAATGGGTGTTTTTTTTTCTTGAATTATACTTTAAATTCTTAATATTTTAAAAACATTTTTTAAGTTTCTTTATAATTGATGATATTTTTTTTTTGTTTTAGGATGTACCAAAGGAATTTGTTCGTTGTAAAGAAGAGGGGTCTACAAGATTGGATTTAAGTAAATCCAATGTAAGTAATAGTAGTATGAATAGAAATTGAGGTCATGCAGCATTTTTAAAAATTTGTTATGTTTTTTATAAGTGTTTATTTGAAGTATAAATTTTCGTAATCTGATGTTTTTATATTTCCCCTCTCACAGATAAGTGTTCTTCCATCATCTGTAAAGGACTTGACTCATCTCACTGAATTTTATTTATATGGCAACAAAATAACTACATTACCTCCTGAAATTGGTTACCTGGTAAATTTGAGAACTTTGGCTTTAAGTGAAAACTCATTAACAAGTTTGCCAGATACGCTTGTCAATTTAAAGGAGTTAAAGGTTCTAGATCTGCGGCACAATAAGCTCAATGAAGTAAGGAGACATGTGTATATAAAATTCAAACTAATTTTTTTTTGTTCTGATGAAATTATGTGTAGCAAACGATATATTATGATTTAATATTTTGAACTGTTTTCTTTATTATAAAACTTGCATTGTGTTTTGTTAAATGAAAGATTGCCAAAATAAGGAAACTTCATGAATGTATTCAACTTGTAAATTGTAATGCATTAAGTTTTATTTTGTGAAGAACAGTTTTTAACATTTCTTTTTAAAAGTATCATTCATATCATTAAGAAATTTTTTTTAAACCTTTTCACTCTTTTAAAAGTTAGTATTGCATACTTTTTGAGCTTTCATTTTTTTTTTATTTAATTTTTTAGAGCTTATCTATTTATTAAATACTGTGTTTTTGTGAACAAGAAATAAAATATCATTTCTCTTTGGGTGTTATAAAAATTTTAATACTCTTTTATTATTTTGCTACATGTGTTTTTAAGATTTAAAATGTGAGTATATTTCTGTTGCTCAAAGTATATTCTGTCTGCAGATTCCAGATGTTGTGTACAAACTTACCTCTTTGGTAACCTTGTATTTAAGATTCAATCGGGTGCGTTATGTAGGAGAAGAAATATCAAATCTAACTGTAAGTTACATAAGTTTTTTTTATTTATTTTTCAAATCCTTAAAATTAGTTCAATCGCCTTTCTTAACTAACTTTATTTTTCTTGTAGAATCTGACAATGCTCAGTCTTCGTGAAAATAAAATTCAAGAACTTCCACCAGGCATTGGGAGACTAACCCAGCTCGTGACATTTGAAGCATCTAATAATCACTTGAAGCATTTACCACCTGGTAAGTTGGAATTTACATTATCTTTTGAATAAATTGGAAACTGCAGTATTTATAAAGTAAACATATTTCACTTTTGGCCTCCATGTTATTTTACAGTAAGTTTTGCCCGTCAAATTTGGAAAATGTTTTGTGTGTATAGATAATTAAAGCTGTTGCATTATTTAGAAAATGCTGAGACACGTATTGATGTAAAAGTGTAACTTAAGTATTTTTGTTTGTATTCCTTTACTCATGACATGAATTCAACATCATGAAATGAGTTTTTTTTTTAGAAAAAAAAACCTTCCATTCAATATATATTTTTAAAAGGACAGATAATAGGGGGTGGGTTTCCCTTAGAGATGTGCCATTTTTCTTTTCAAAGTTGAGAAAATTATCAAAGACTTAATCATAAGATGGCCCAGTTACTTCAAATATAGTATTGTGTCCAGAACCAGAATTGTGTTTTTTACACGGAAGAGATTTTTATGTCTTTCTTTTTTTAAAAAAGAATGATATAAGAATTGCTGTTATGGAGGTTGTTGATGGGGTTTAGTTACATTTAGAGCAAAATCAAGTGGTGATACTTTGTTTCATTGTCATATGTTTGAATGAAAAAATACTTATTAAAGAGAACTGCATGATTAAATCATTGCTTACAATGTGGTAACAAATTAAATCTCGTTTACAGGTACCATTTTCCAAAACATTTTTTAACAAATAATTATATTAATTATTTTTATGTAGATATTTATCTAACACCTCAAAGCAGTAGAATTAGTATATATATTATCAGAGTGTATTTTTTAATGATTTGAAACTTAGGTGAATTGCAGGGAAAACTGAAGATCAGTGAACAGAACGTCACATATTTTACCTCCAGTAGGTCAAGCAAAAAATTATATATTGTTAAAAAAATATTTTGAATTTTTTTTTCTGCAATTAAGAAAAAGCTTTTTTTTATCAAATTTAGGGGGAGGGGAAATCTCACTAAAGTTTCACTAACCCCTTAACTGCTGTGGAGTATACCTTTCTGAATTACATGCCTTTGCGATTCAATACAATGCTTATTTTAGAGAAGGTTTTACTTTGCCTTTTCTTTTCCTCCAATACACTGTGCAACTGCATGCACCTGTGTCAGAAAAGTATAACACTGGGAAGTGAATGTTTCATTTATCAGTTGCTGGCACAATTTGTAGTTTTTCTATCTCATTCTCATTGAAACCTTATGTTTAGCAGATGCTGCATGTCATAAGATAGTCTGGCAAGGACACATAAATGGGAAATAAACCACTCCATTATGCCAACTGTCTTGTAGTACCTGAATAAAAACCTCAGTCAATGTGAAAAGGTTCTGCTTGCCAGATTATGCATTGGTCATACTTGTCTTGCCCTTCATCTCTTGGTGGGAGGTAAACCGCCCATTTGCTTGCGATTTTTTTTTAATGTAGGGCAAATCATTTGTGATTGCCCTCTTTTTATTTGTTTTTAGCTCTGATTTTTTGCCCTCTTTTTATTTGTTTTAGCTCTGATTTTTTAATCTGTTACACATTTTAAGTCTCATACATGCCATCTGTTTCTAAATGTATTTGTAGCATTGGTTTTTATCCATCATATCCAATGTATATCTTTTTTATGTATCTTAAAAAAATTCTAAAATATTACCTTTTTTTAGTTATACATATAGACTGTGTATACTTACAACACACAGACTATGTGGCTTTTTAGCCAGTTTCTTAAAATTTTAATTATGTATTGTTTGGCAGATTACTTGGTGGTCTCTGCACCAATCTCATATCACAACCTGTTTCAAGAATAGCTTCTTTTTTATCTTTAAAAACAAAGCGATTTACTTGCTCATTAATCTGTATTGTATGTTTTATCATTTGTTTTGTTGCAACATCTTAGCTATGACAATGCTGTGTGGTCAGAAACACTTTGCATTTATATGTTGGGTATCTACATGTTTTACTGGCCTGCAATACCAGTTCTCTTGTCCTGTGCAACATTAGTTCAATGAAAAATCTACAGTTCCCAAAACAGGTGGAGTTCTGTAGATTATGGTCCAATTCTACGTACCTCCCCGCAAGTCTTATCATTCATTGTTGAATCACTATCCATCATAAAGCTTTGTCTGCCTTATTCATTGTCAATACAAGGATATTGTTATGAATTTTGTGTAAAATAGTGTAAATAATTTGTATTTGGATGTGCAAAGTATTTATATTACTCTGTTATACATTTGAATCTGTTTTTGTGTGGTTGATAAAAACCGCATTAAAAAAATGTTTGAAAATTTCATGAATTCTTACATATAACAAGCCAATTCGTCAAAATACTGCAGAAATTATTTTTTTTATGCAGTCACATAAAAAAAAGATCTGCACAAAAACAGGTTCGACTGTATGTTAAAATTGTAATATTCACAAGCAATGCCGTCCCTTAGGTTATAATGGTGATTCAATGGGAACTTGGTGATAGAGCCAAGTTGGCATCATTTTTGAAGACCATGTTGGCGAGTTCGGGGCCCTCTGGATTCTTATAGAAATTTGTGGAGAAATCAGCTAATTTCACGCTCTGTGACGCAAGTGGTTATCTTCCTGGAAGTTTCTGTCGCATCTATAAATAGAGCGGTGTTCGTGGAAACAGTCGGTTTTGTTTTGACTAGCGACTAGTAAACTTACCTTGATCGTGATTACCAATTAGCTCGGCTATGCTTATGAATAACCTTTTACCTACGTGTATTTTAGACACATTTAATTGTGTCTTGTACAGTTAATTGTGCTGTTGAAGGTGTGTAGACCTTCTGAGATTTATTCTGTGAATATTGCTGAATCCTGTATTTTGAAGATTGGATTTTCAACAGTAAATTCTCATCGCTCTTAAAGAACTGTTATTTTCCTTTGAGACATTTGCATAAAATCCTTGTTGAACCCAGATCGACATAACAATATTTTTAGAATTTTTTCTTTACTCAAGATGACTGTTGCACTGATTTTTAGAACGTTATATATTTTTTCATCTGTGAGTATGAGGACATTTTTTCCCAAGTTGCTTGATGCTGCATATACACTGCCAAGTTTTAAAGGTTAATAAGTAATTCTGCATGAGCTTAGGAGTAAATAATCTGTATAAATTATTTATTCAATGTACCAAAGCTAAATTTCTTGGCCTTTTATGTATAAATATAAATTTATGTTTGAGAGATTTCATATGATTTGAAATGACCTTTTTTTTTTTTCTTTGAATAATCACTTCTTATTTTTGTTGCTTTTAGAGGTTGGCCTTTGTTATCAATTGTCAACATTGGATGTACATCACAATGAGTTGGCTGATATTCCTGATACTTTAGGACAGCTTGTTAACTTAACAAGACTTGGTCTGAGGTATTAATTTTTTATGTTGAAATTTGAATACTCTTTCTTGCAAACACGAGTGGTATATAGTTATTATTAAAAATATTTTTAATTCTTACAATGAAAAGTGGATTTTTTTTTTATACTTGCAATGGTGTTTCAAGATTTCCCCTTGAACAAAGTTATTTAGTGACCGTGGATTTCCCTCCTCTCTTTTAGCAACTCAATTTCATCAAGTCTTAAAAGATGTTTAAAAGAAGGTATTGTAAATCTGAAAGAGCTTAGCATAAAAATGTGAGAGCTTAGCACCAGTGCTTCATGCCAATCATGCACAAGATATCGAGTTGTGCTTCAATAGTTTTTCCTTCTGCTTAGTTTTATCTTAACTGTCTAGACCTGCCATAAGTTCTAAAACAGTTATAAATAAATTCAAATTTTTAAAAAATTCTAATCAAATTTGAAACTAAATCTTTGTAAAGTTTTAATTTGAATGTAAATTCACAACACTGCACTTTGTTAATTCAAGTTTATCTCCTTTTGACTTTACACTCCTTTTGAAACTAGGTAGAATTTCATATTAAAAATTTCTTTAATCAAGTGAATTTTAATATTTCTTTTTTAATTTTCAGGTACAACCAATTATCTGAAATTCCAAAATCTCTCAGTCAATGTGTTAATATGATGGAATTCAATGTCGAAAATAATAATATATCAGAGTTACCCGTAAGTTCTTTTTATTCAGATATCAGTGCAATATTTGCAGAACATGTTTTTTTAATTAAATTTTGTCATGAAAGTACTAGAAATTAAATTCATAGTTAATTTGTGTTCTGATAATTTCAATTTCTTACTCTAGGTGTTGTAAATTATACTGCATTTTAATAAGTGAAATCAAAGTTTCTTGTAGTGATCAATATTCTTAGTCAGAATTTCATTTTTATGTTTTGTGTTTCACTGCTATAACAGTTTGGCATTTTAAAATCAAATGTTCATTTTGCAAAGTAAATGTACATGCATGTTTGTCTTAAAGGTGGTAGTTTGTACTTTAAAAACTACTTGTCATGTGTACTGATGTATTTAAAATAATCTGTGCCGCTATCGGGTCTAGTTTAGTGATGCTGACTGCTGTGCCGTAGGGCCTGGGTTCGAATCCCAGAGAAGGCATTGGTGTTTGTAAATTTGTAGTGCCTTTGCGGCATGGGGGTACTCTAAATAGCAGTCTAGCCGCAATTCCTCACATGAGGGGGTAGAAGAAAAAGAGAGGTGGAAGGCCCCTGACCACCGGTTTTCTCCCTCAAAATTGGGGTGGAACCGAGCCAAATCGTACTCTCACCTGTATGGTTCTCAAAGTTACATGGAAAGGACAGACTTACAACTAGCTGCTTGCCACAATGAATTTCATAGGACTTGATTTGATGTTACTGTTGTTCAGGTCACATAAGTAACATCAGCAAATATTCTGGGTTTTTTTTTAATCTTGTACTTTTGTTTTTAGGATGGGTTATTATCAAGTCTTTCAAATTTGACCAGCCTGACACTTTCTCGAAATGCTTTTACATCTTATCCTGTTGGTGGACCTTCTCAGTTTTGTAGTGTATATGTAAGTGTAATGATTATTTTTTTCACATTTGAATGCAACTATTTAATTATATTTGTCACTTAAAAAAATTTTCAAATAATTTCAGACTGTAAATTTGGAACATAATCAGATCAGCAAAATACCCTTTGGAATTTTTTCTCGAGCAAAAAATCTGACAAAATTAAATATGAAGGAAAATCAACTTTCTTCCTTGCCATTGGGTAAGTTTGTTCAATTTCTATGTACATAGATAGCATATCTGCCAGTATCTTATTAAATAGTTGTGTTAAGGTATTGATTTGTGGAAAAGTGGTTGCCTTAAAAGATCAAAAGTATGACATGATTTATCTATCGCAATATTTGATAAGAAAGAATATCCTTTATCACTTATTTTTCTGGAAGCACCATGTTTCAGTACAATTTCTTCTATGAATTTAAGAACTTCTATTCTCTTAGCAGTTGGCAATACTTATTTAACTGGAAATCTCAATCTGTGCCAACAATGATACATATTTTTACAAATGGTACATCAGGTAGCATTATTGAAATCCGGATTTCCATCATTGTTTAATGTACTCTACAGTGTTAAATTGATCAGTGTGTGCTGATAATATTTCCTTCTTTAATCAATCATTAGTTTTAGCATATCTGAGATGCACACACAGTTTACATCATGAATACTTTTTTAAACATTTCATTAAAGTTACAGTACAGCCTGGAGCAATGGTTGTCCAGAGAATCATAGTTTTTATGTGGTACATCATTTTTCATTTTGAAACTGGTTTTTTTCCACCTTATGATTTTATTTATGTTGTGGTGGTGTGATATCTATTTGAACTAGTACCAACATCACGCGAAGACGATCGTTTTGGTGTGATCGGTGACGTATTCGCATTCGTTCGGAACGGAAGGCACCCAGAAAAAACCTTCCTTCCTTCATTGGTGACCCTGGCCGTGATATGAACCGTACCCTTCAACCAAACCGTCAAACATTGACGTAAATAAGCCGTTACTTCTCAAGCCGTCACGCACTAATGACGCAATTCTCAAGCCGTCACGCACGAATGACGCAACCCATCAAGTGACGCAACTGCTTACATTCTCGCCACGAATATGGTATCGTTCGTTCGCCTATTCGCCGAAACACTAGCAGCGTAGTTTGTGGCGGTGTGGCATCTATAGGAACTAGTACCAACATCACGCGAAAACGATCGTTTTGGCGTGATCGGTAAAGTTCTCGCATTCGTTTGGAACGGAGGGTACCCAAAATGAACCTTCCTTCCTTCCTTCAATGTATTTCAACTGATTATTTTTTAATTGTTCCTTACTGTAATCTGTAATATATCCAAAAATGAGTTTCATTTCTATGCTGGCTTTCTTGTGATGCAAAAGATTTTAATGTTGCAACTTTATCAACTTTGGATTTCATGATTCTCCTTAAGAAAAATTTTGTTTTAATTAATTACTGTTATCATTAGTATATAGTTTTTAAATTTAATTTGATGGCAATATGAAAAAAACTTAGTTGAATTCAGTTGTATTCTCCATTTTGCAATCGCCAAAAAGACATTTTTCACAATCACCCAAACCACAATTCTTTTCCAAAAAGCATGTTACATGTTACCCCAATCTGATATAAATAACTTTTCCTTCATCCTGATGTGGAATCAGCATCAGAATGTTTTCAGCCACTCTTATGGATGAAGATTGTTATTTTTGTACAACCTGAAATTCCATGTAATGAGTCTTCCATGATCCTTTATGTTGGCAAACCAACTTAAAGAATAGTGAAATTTTACTACTGGGACACAGGTTTTCCAAATAGCTTGGATCTGAATTTGCTGATTGTCTAGATGACAGCAAGGCATTCCTTTTCATTATTGTGATTGCTTTCAATTCCCATGAAGACCTGGATGTTTAGCTGATTGATATTTTACTGCTCTCTCTTGGACTTGCAATAATATGGCCTCAATGTTATAATTATTAGTTTCTTTATGTCCAAATAAGTATTTTGTAGAATTTAACGATATTTTGGTCCTTTTAATTCGTTTCTAAACTTTCCTTGACCTTATTTGTTGTCCTTGAAAGTTGGTCACTTACATATCTTGATAGAAAAGGCAGAAGTTTTACTTGTGACCTTGCCCAGCATCTGTTTAGATGTAGTGGAGGCATTGTAAAAACCTTTACAGACATGCCAAATTCATAAGTTATTACAGGCCACATGATCTATTTTGCATTATGTTTAGGGCCGCATGTTTTCAATGTTTAGAAAATTAATAAAATACGATTTTTTAATTGATATTATTAATTTATTAGACTTAATGTATTGTATGTTGAACTTACATAGAGTCGTTTTATATTTCATGTTATTTCTTTAAACTATTAGTGTCTTATGTTTTTGATAATAAATACAAAAATGAAAATACAGTTCAATATTACTTTTTAGAAGATATTTGCAATCGTTTTTTCGCTAAATCATTAAAATGTGGTCCAATATATCGACTCAATGCAATTTTTAAAGTTAATGATAAATGTGTATTGGTCAGTAATCTTGATCTTTCTGAATTTTTTTTTATTTTTCATTAAAGAATATATTTGCTTGCCTAAATAAGAGTTTCTAAACATAGCCATTATATGCATAACACGATTAATATTTTTGAAAATTGATCAATATATAAATGTGCTGCCACGTCTGCTCATTAGCAGAACTCTCCCCATCCATACTTGTCAAGATTGGCGTGTGGGGGATCAAATTGTCCGTATGGGACATTGTATCCCCAAAGAAAAGGACTGGCTATTCTTTCCTAATGCATAAGTCATAACATATGTGAACTGTTTTGAAAAATGTGTGTGGCTTTGGTGTTACCACACCTTTTCGTAGCCCACATACAGATGATCGATTGTCACAACACTAAAGGAAGGATGCTTCAAAGAACAGCACTTTTGTATTGGGTTCCCCTCAAACACATATGGGACGCATACAACTTGAATTTAGAGTAATGTCTGCGGGTCAGGAGAAAGACACACCCACAGTGAAAATGTGACAAAACAAGTTATAGCCTCCAGATGGTGAACATGAGGCCGTCTTGTAGTGTGGATCAGACATGCCGGCCCATTATTCCCATGCACCAATGGAGTAGGACTACAGTGAGGAGAGCTGATGTAAATGTGTTACACCTGCCAATAAGAGGTGAAGTAGGGGCGAGAAAGTGACCCGCCCATGGAGTTCAAAGTAGTCAGCTTGGAAGTGGAAGGAGTCTCAATCTCCTTCCAGTGACTGAATTTTTTTTCGCTCTTCAAATTTTGTGTTGGTAGGGGGCAGCCGCCTTTTAAGAACTGACTCTCAATCTCTTGCCTTTTACAAAGTAACTTCATTCTGAAATTTTGTGCTCTTTGAAAATTCTCGGTTAAGTTTGCTGGGGTAGATGTGTTTAAGGGGCTACCTAAGGTAGAAATACGTATTGCCAGAGTTAGTGGCGCAACGGCTGGCATGCATGAACTGAAATTGAACAAGAACTTCCCACAGTGAAAGACTGTAAATGATAATAGTGAATATTCACTCTATATGTATTATTCATTCTAGAGTAAAAAGACTTTTTGGCAATTAGCTGTGTGACCCCTAAAGCTACCTTCACAATATTATAGTGCATATAAATCTGGAATTCCAACTTCTGTACAGTTTTTCCTCAGCAAAGAATCACATTAGATTTCAATTACTAATTCCATTTGCAAGTTTCCATCAACAATTTCAATATTCATACAGAAGATGAAATTGTAATTCACAGCTTTTAAAATCAGAAAATCTTCTATTGAATTCCAATGCTAGCATTTGATTTGAAGAGCATATTTTTGAAATTTTAATGTGATTTAATCAATAGATATTGATAACTTTTAAAGTGAGACAAGTTTTCTTATTCAATTTGTTTACAAATTAGTTATTTTTGCTTGAAAGTACTAATATTATCAAATAGTGGTGTAATCCCATGATTTATGACTTGCATTATTTGAATTTTGACTTTTGTGTTGGGTTACATATGTCTAGGTTCAAAGATATAATTGCTAATATGCATATCAAAAAAATATACACTTGCAGTAAACAAGATGTGATGCCGGATTTTTCAATTTTTTAAATCTAATTTCTTTCAGCATTTTAGATACAAAACATTTGCCAGTATTTTAATCTTCACACAAAATTTTTTTTCCTTCTATTTTCAGATATTGGAACATGGGTCAATATGGTTGAATTGAATCTTGGTACCAACCAATTGTCAAAAATTCCAGATGATGTACAACTGCTGCAGTCCCTTGAAGTTCTTATACTGAGTAACAATATGCTGAAACGACTTCCTCAAACGATTGGAAATTTGCGAAAGTTACGGGTGCTTGATTTAGAGGAGAATAAGCTCGAGAGCATTCCAAATGATATTGGTATGTTCCTTTTATGAACTATTAATTATTTTTATTACTATTATAGATGATGTTGCAGTATTTAATTATGTAAGTAATAATAAAATTATTCAATTAAATTTTATTCTAATTAAATATCTAAATCATGTAGAAACAAATAACTTGCAATCATCAAAAACTTCAGTTTTAGCTGAATTCAATGTAGTTATTGTGTTTTTCTTTAAACAATTTTATTGTGTTAGTGTCTTTTTTTAAATTGTTATTAATGAATTATTTTTGAACAAATATTATTTTTATTTAGGTATTCCATAACTTTTCACATGTAGTGAGAACATTTTAACAAGATGTCCCGAATAATAACTTAAAAAACTGGTGTACAAAATTTGATTTTCGATGAATTGTTAGCCCAAAGGATCATTATTAGGCTGCCAAAATTTTAAACAATTGTATTTCTAGCTATGGATTTAATCGCTATTTAAATTGGAACAATTGTTGCTGTATTTAATAACAATTCAAACAAATTTTCTGTTTTAGGCTATTTATGTGAGCTCCAAAAGTTAATTATTCAGAGCAATCAATTAACTTGTCTCCCGAGAGCCATTGGAAGGCTATCTAACCTCACATTACTAAATATTGGAGAGAATAACCTGGCTAGTCTTCCAGAAGAAATTGGTAAGTGCACACTACTGCTTATGTGTTAAAATATTTTACCATAGCCTTAGATAATAGGGTGATGGACTAATTGAATATAATTTAATTGAATATCTTTTTTTAAATTTAATTTTCTCAAATGTTTTTGAAAACAGCACAATGTTTATGTTCCAAGAAATAAGTTGTGCCACAATAATTCATTCAAATAGATAAATTGGCTCTCTGCTCTTGTAAGATTGCTGGACATGACAATATGACACATTATCAAGGAAAAAGGAGGGGGGGGAAATCCTGCTACTGAGTAACCTACAGCCCTACAGTAAAAATCACTTATAGTGCGAAAAAAGACTAAAAGATGCAAATGTTTACAACTCACTAAGAGTATGAAGCTGATGTTTTGGACCAGATGGCCAGAAAATACTTGAGTCTCCATCTAGATGTTGGCCAATATTAAATGCATTGATTATTTATAAGCAGGCGATTGGAAACAAAAACATCTGCCTCTAGTATTGTAACTTAATTTTTTGTGAGGAACTTCGAAAAATACATATTTCATAAAACCCTCCAAACCTTTTGTTTTTAACCAAAGAATTGATGCTTGTGTTATCTCTTCCCTTAAATGTAAACAATGCCAAGTAAATACAGGCAACTCTGTAATGGAGTTTTGCATGTTTGCAACTGCAAAAAGTGTACCTGGAATTAACATTGATTAAATAATAAAAAGAATTAGCTTTCTTTATATGCTGGAAACTAAAAGTAAATACATTTAATTTTTATTTATTCACTTCATAGAGAAAATAATTGTGCGTAAAAAATCCATAATAATTTTTGACTCTTTTTAGTTTAAGCTTTTATGTTAAGTTATTCATTGGTTATTCATGTTTGTTACATTTACTTAATAAACAACGTAATTGTAAGCTTAAATTTTACATTAATATTAAGAAAGACTGCCTTTTACTTGCTTTAAGATTAACGGTGAGAATGATCACTGATCGTAATTATAGGTATGATGAAACTGCCGTAATGCTAGTGTGAACTTGTACTTAGCTAATTTTAAAAAAAAAACCCATTTACTGTGAAAAAAGTACTCACATAAAAGAAGTGTATTCTTAAATTTCAGCCTTCTAATGCTGCATTTTAACTTAGATTTGTATGTTTTAGGGACGCTTGAAAATTTAGAAACTCTCTTGATCAATGATAATCCTTCTCTTCATCATCTTCCTTTTGAATTAGCATTATGTAATAGTTTGCAGATCATGGGCATAGAGAATTGTCCATTGTCTCAAATACCACCTGATATCGTTAATGGTGGACCATCACTAGTCATTCAGGTAATTCTAATTTCATTTGCTTCTATTATAGGCTTGTAATGAAATTAATGTCTCTTTATTAAATCCTAATTTTGCATTCTTGTTTGGATTATTACGTACAACAAAAGATTTTCTTGTAAAACATTTTGCACTGATTAGTCATATCTTAGTTTACATTCTAATACTATGAAATTCATAAGGGTAAATTAGGTTTACATATAAATTATGATGCAAATTATAATGAAATTAATCCCTGATCATTTATGCAGAGAAACTCAAAAACCGTTAAATTAAAGTCTAGAAAACTTAAAACATTAAAATTAATACTTAAATTTCTAACCTAAACATATTAATCTAGCATTTAGTTGTAAAAACATCTTAAGAAACGGTTAAAATAATATTTTGAATAAGTAGATCATATGCATTTATATATTAAGTGAAGATATGATGTCATAGAAGAAAAAAACTTTGTGCAAATTAGATGCGGCATGTCCTGTGTATACTTCACTTAGCAGAAATTCCAGGAGAAATAAAAAAATTGAGGCAAAAGGAGATTGTGAAGGTTTATTTTCAACAAATTTTAACTTTTTCTTGTATGTTTTATTATTTTTTCGGGTTAGGGAAGGATTTTTAAGAAATTTCATCAATATTTACAAATGGATCTTCATAAAAAAAATCTCTAAATTTAAGAACACTTCTGTTTGTTGAAAAGGGACTTATTTCCGAGGTGTATTGACAAATTATTTGAAATATTGAACTCGTGTATATCTTTCTGAAATACCCTATGAAATAAGAAGGGAAAATATATATGAGCATTTATAAGAAATAAGATTATTCATATAACTTTACATTCTATTAAAATGTTTCAGCAATTTATTTTCTAGGTCTATATTTGATGTATTCAATTTAGTTTATTTTAATGCTGTGAAACTATTTGCTACGTAAATTACTATTTTAAGCTGGGCTTTTTGAACTGAACAGATGCTTTAATATGACTTGAGTTTTATGCATTTTTATGTTTGTTAATTTCCTTTTTTAGTTTCTGAAGATGAAGGGTCCTTACCGTTCAATGTGACCTTCCAAACTGTGAAAAACTGATTGTATTGCTGGTTTTATGTATTTTGAACCTATAATGGACCATATCAGATGTCTTTGTGAAATGTTAAATGCCTGATGACATTGATAAATCTGAGGAAAGCTCTTTCTGTGTAGTATGCTACCCTGCTCACAATTGTGCTCAGTTGTAAACTTATATGTATTTTTGCTGCACTGTTTAAGAAGACTTAATTGTCTAAATGTTTAATGCATGCTAAATGTACTCATATAAATGAGATATCAAGCTGCATTCCAAAGTTCAGATTACAAGTCATACATATTGAAATTTTATGAAGTCTTTTTATATTGTTCATTTATTATATATTTATATATATATATACATATATACTTATAATATTTTTTTTTCTTTTCTAAAAGATATTTGCTGGATCTCTTTAAGATATCTGTGAAAAATGTTATGCACATTGCACTATATATTTGCATGTGTGTCTTTTCTGAATTAATCCCCTGGTATAAATATTGGTTGGTAACTGTATGAGTGTATATATATTTATATGTGCGAATGAAAGAGTGCTTGGATGTCAATTATAGAATGAAATATACCAGTGGGTTGCGAGGGAGGAGCAAATATTTGAATATTTAGACTGTATACAAACAAAACATACTGGAATATTTGTGTATTGAAATTTAGAAACAGTTGGTGCGTGTAAATTATTGCATTTGAAGACTTCTTAGCATAGTATTCAAAATAAGGACAATAGAATACTTACCACGATTTTGTATTGCTTGCTGTCTGGAATTGAATAAGATGTATTTTATGCTGTAAAGTGTAGCTGTAAAATTATGAGAGCAGTATTGAAGCAAAGGATAGGCTTATTTGATGATTAGATTTGATGTTTGTTAAAAAATTTATTTCATTGAATATAGCAAATTATGTGCCTCATATTACATATTTAGATAATGCAAAATTCCATTCACCGATTGTGTATGTATGTTTGGGATGTATAAATTTTTTTAATATAAAACATTCATAATGATTTTTTTAAAATTTCACTAGCAATTATATTATTCCATGTGAGCTTTTATGCAGTGTAAAATATAATGATTGAATATTTTTTTTAATTTCCTATTTCTCAATTTTAGAAGTTGTTTTTAAAGTGTATTTTTATTCTAAGAATCAGTAGAATGTAGTATTTAATTTTATGTAACCTAACAGTATTCTGTTTGAAATTGAGGGATTAAAAGAGGCATTGTAAAGGTGATACTTTTCCAGACACATGATTGTTTTATTTACATGGAAATAAATATCAATTTAATCTTTGTAACATATCTGTATATCATTGTTAAATGTTATTTTATTTAATATAAAGAACTGATTGTATGACCTTTTAATTTGGTGCTTAAATTATTACCAATGCACAAACATACTGAATTATGATATTTCAAACTTATGGGAATTTTAAAGTCAACGTATCAATTTTTTAGTGAAATTTTGGTTACAATTTTACAGAATATTTTCAGTGATGTATGGGCAAGCAATTTTGTAGTATTTATAGGTTAATAATCCTACAAGCGATTATGTTATGCTACCCCTAAATTGTGTTATCAGTGTCTTATAAAATTAAAAGCAAAGCTTCATATGTTTTTACAAATAAGTGTATGCCAGAGATGGCTGTCATTGTATTACATTATATTTTTTTTACTATTAATAAAAAGTTTGAAATTCACAATCTCTAAGAAATGTTTAGGGGGAAGCATTAGGTTGTAAATAAATTGTGCAATAAATTACTAGTTACATTCTATTACCAATATTCAGGGAATGTTTTGGAAAATGATTATACATAGTTTCATATCCTCTTTTTGCATGCTTTGTGAATTATGCTAAACACTTACTGTCTATACTATTTGAATTTGTAAGACTTGGAAATTTTATATTCAGTAAGATGGAGTTGTATAATGTATTGATGATTGTTTTCTGAGTTCTTAATAATGAGTTAATTGGCTTTAGTGTAATTATTTTTTACTGTGACAAAACTAAAATTGTTCATAATTGTTCTGAATTCCATAAATATTAAGTTGGAGTGCTTTTATACCCAAAAATACTTAAACTGTTGACTTGTGAATTTGTAGTGTACATAAGAATGAGACCCAAATCTTGTTTCTTTTGAAGGAGGATTTGGATTATTTTTAAAATTAGCTTATGTTTTAAAAATTATTAAGTTTATAGAAGAATGTTTTGTCTTTGTTACAAAATATTTGTCCATGTGTTTGTTGGGGGGAATTCTTGTTTTGTATAAATTTTAACTGTATTAATAATTGAGCCTTAAATATTTTCCAGTGAAATGTTTTATAGTTGGAAGAAAAATCATTCTAAAATTAGTTTGTAATTGGTATAACGTTTGTATTGTTGAAATTGATGTTCAATGCAATTTTCTAAGAATTAGTTTTTGAATGTAAGTTTTGCTCATTTTTATTTGTTAATAAATTGTTTTTTATAGTGAGATAAACTGTTGGAGAAAAAAATCAAATATTGATTTTTGAAGTGATAGTTTCTGTAATATATTTTTACTTATTGTGTGTAAATATTTTGAGATCTGCCATTTGAATAAGTATCATCAAAAATAAAATAATTGTATTTTTTATACATCTATAAAATTCAAATATAACTCATTTGTTCAATTTTCTCGAGTGAGTTTGAATATCATTAGCAGTTAAATGGATTTTTTTAATGCAAACTATTTTGAACAACTAAAAAAAAATGTTGTATGGCAATTTACTAAAAAGTGATATATTAATTGAATTTTTTTATTTTAAAATATAAATACTTACATTCATTTTTTATAAATTACAAAACATTAGTTTCATTAAAATAATACTTAGTCATTCTTATGTCAATATATATATATATTGATCCATTGTTCTATTTATTTGTCAACTCTCATATTTCTGTAACATTTTGAATTATAATGTAGGCAATATTATCTCTTTAATTTTTCATTCTTGATTTTGTATTATCCTGTATTTTTATATGTATCTTTTGACTTTTCTATAGATTTTTTTAATTGCTTTAAATAGTTTTGGTTGATATGTTTTTACAATGTTTTCTGTTTTTTGCTCTTAAATAATACTATTTAATAAGGATTTTTTGTGTGTGTGTGTTGATTGTTGGTCCTCTTTTATTGGAAATTGCAATTGTTTAAGCTATGTATATTCTCTGTAAAGTGAAACTATCCATTTTATTGAGATTCTTTCATTTGGTAAAATGTGTACCTTCATGGTGTCTTCCAAACACCATGTGTTTTTTCTTTTTTTCTCCTGCAATCTTAAAAGTTATATTTTTCACTGTTGTCATGAGTAGGGGGATGTTAAAAGTTTTTGTATAATTTATGCATTGCAATTCAAATCAAAGAATAAAAACCCATCTTTTTAAAATACCTGTGATATGTTGGTCAGTTTTCTGTAACAATTGAGTATAGTTTTAACTGTTAATATCTGATCAGCAAATACTGAATATGTCATTCCTTTGAGTGAGTTGTTTGATATTAAATCATGCATTAGTGTGTAATTTTCATTTGTTGATATTTTATTATGTTGAACAACTTATTTTTTGTTTCGAAAATGCAAATAAAGCTTTGAAGCATGTTTCCTCCATCTTATATATACACATTAAGGCCTGTTTGGATAATGCACTTTTTGCTACATTTGTTGTCTTGTTACATGTATTTGTCTTGATGTACATTGTGTATGTGTTAAATGTGCTGCTTTTTTTGTGACTAAGAATAAAAAGTAGTTAAGTGCAACAAAGTGTTTCAAACCAAAAATATATCAATTCATTTGCTTAATTTAGACATGTGTTTGTAATTATATTCTATTAATTTGTTTTTGAAATATGTGAAAAGTTGTTGGTGTTCATTTTTTTGCAAATTCATTTGTTATGAGTGATAGAGATCATATACCATTCATTATGGTTTATTTAAGTTGTAGAATTTGCATTTGTGTATCAATGTTTTTGTAAAGTGTCATGTTTATTTACCCAATTCTTACATAAGCATTATTCTATTAAGAAGTTTATGTTAAAAATTTGCTTAAAATGCTGTATTGGTGTTTTACCTGTTGTATGTATTAATGAAAGTGAAAGGACATGTATAGTGATACTTGTTATTTGGCATTATTCTGTATGTGCTTCATGATGCCACCAAGAAAGAAGTAATCAAAATTTATAATAGTGCATGTGTTTTTAATGTTTAAATAAGTATCCAAAAACAAAATTAATTGTATTGCAATATGTAATAATATTACAAAAGAATAGATGTTTTTATTCGTGATTAAATCAAGAGTATGCTTTGAAAAAACTAGTTGCATTAATTAAAAATTTTCTTAAATTCTGCTTGTGATTGAAAAAAAATATGTTGAAATAAAGTGGATAATTTTGTGTGTTCAGGCTGAAAATGTTTGTTTTATTTTATTAATTTTTTAATATATTGGGTATTACAATTCAATTGAAGGGAAAATTAACTATACAACCTTTACATGTTTTCTTATTGTACAGCTAGAATTCATTCATCTGGGGGCAAAGTACCAGGTGATCCAAAAGTCAGGATGAACTTTAAAAATGAGTAATTCTAAAACGCGCGAATCAAGGTACAAAGATACAGTTTGCACCAAACGGATGGAAAAGAAACCGGGTTTTGTGCGGCAACGGAAAAAAATAGTTCTGTTGGCAACCAACAGATGTCCATGTTGGATTATGCAAAGCAACAAACTATACATAAAGGAGCAACTGCAGCAGATAATAAAGGGTGTTTTTTTTAGAGGTATAGAGCTTTAAATTGCAATAAAACGATGTATTATTCGATTGACATAAATTTTTTTTATTCGAAAAATAATCTTGTGGCTTTACATTTTAAATATGATTTCTGGCATATGACTGCCACGGCTGGCTCGGATGTAGTCCAATTTTCGATGACTTTTTCCAACATTTGGGGCCGTATATCGGCAATAACACGGCGAATGTTGTTTTCCAAATGGTCAAGCGTTTGTGGCTTATCCGCATAGATCAATGACTTTATATAGCCCCACAGAAAATAGTCTAGCGGTGTTAAATCACAAGATCTTGGAGGCCAATTCACAGGTCCAAAACGTGAAATTAGGCGGTCACCAAACGTGTCTTTCAATAAATCGATTGTGGCACAAGCTGTGTGACATGTTGCGCCGTCTTGTTGGAACCACAGCTCCTGGACATCATGATTGTTCAATTCAGGAATGAAAAAGTTAGTAATCATGGCTCTATACCGATCACTATTGACTGGAACGTTGTGGCCTTCATCGTTTTTGAAGTACGGACCAGTGATTCTACCAGCCCATGAAGCGCGTCAGTCAGTTTTTCTTGATGTAACGGTGTTTCGACATACACTTGTGGATTAGCTTCACTCCAAATGCGGCAGTTTTGTTTGTTGACGTAGCCATTCAACCAGAAGTGCGCTTCATCGCTAAACAAAATTCGCTTATGAAAATCGGGAACAACGGCAATCTCGTTTTGGGCCCATTCGAAGAATCTACGCCTTGCTTGATGATCGTTTTGATGAATTGCCAAACCAAACTGAGAATAAATCACTTGACAGCTGTTAAATCGGCCGCCATCTTGGAAAGTAATGCCAACTTAAACTTCTATACCTGGAAAAAAAACACTCTTTATATCTGTTAAATTACACCTATATTTATTGAATTAAAAATTAGAGTTTGTGTTTTCTACCTCCATATTATTATCTGGGTGAGGACCCATTTTATTTTCCCTACTCCAACACTCAAATTTGTATAACTATCTTGTGTAAATACTTAAATTAAAAGCTCTTAATCCGAAGATAGAATAAAATTATATGAACTAAATTTCAATACAAAATAAAAATTCAAAACGATCTCACCCGCTTGAAAAGTAAAAATTATTCAATATTTTTAGTACACTCTCACTCAACAGCCGGACACAAAAACTCACAATGGCACGGTAGGGAAGAATTTTCGTTACCAGTTACGGTTACGCGATGAACGTGGCCACGGTAGCCGAGTGGTATAGGTATCGGACTGTGGCTTGCTTTGTCACAGGTTCGAGCCCAGTACCACTAAAGACCCGCCGTGTAGGGCAGCGATGCACGTTAAATCTGTCGAGAGCTGAAACGTCCTCCCGTTGGTGTGGTGTGGTAGTTAGGAGAGGGGGGTGCCAGCTCAGGTGTCGTCCACGTCACTTGACCATGGTTCAAAATTACGTGGTCCGTCGCCAAAAGCCCTCGTGTAGCTGAACAGTGCGACGTTAATATTCAATCAATCAATACGCGATGAACGTAAGGTAGAAATGAATGAAGTTCCGACTTTCCCCGCTTTTTAAAAAACCATCTTATTCTTTCTATCAAACTGAGACAAAAAATGATTACAGAATCGGAAAGATCATTTTCTTCGCCACGATATGGTATTTTTTTTTTTACAAAATAATGATATTTTCTATTTCTTACGATTATTTTTTTAATGAGTCAAAACTGATACTCTCTTATGAAATATTTTCTAAATCGTTCTCTTTCAATTTGCTTTCAAAATGGTTTAAAAATTACGGCTTTTAAAATTTTTTGTGGTTTTCGTCTATTAGCCATTTTAAGAGAATTTCTTACTAAAGTATTACATTTTTTTGTTTAAAAATTACTGTTGTTTTCAATCTTTATGTGAAATTGTAAACTATTAATTTAAAAATTAAGCCTTCGAAAACTAAAAAAGCGTGATTTTACGAAAAGCCAAGGGTTTGACGACGAAAACCAGTTTCGCGCCAAATTGGCAATCAACATCTGCTTCATCACATCCACTTCACATTTTCTCAGGGGTTACATCATAAAAATTGGAGACTATAACAAATGAATATCACCAAATTTGGCGAGTAAAAAAAATGCGAATGAAAATTTTATTTTTGTTTCAATAATGATATCTACTGAGCAAGATTACATAAACTAGGACCTATTGCAAAAAAAGAGAAAATTTAATGCCCAATGAAGATTTCTATCAATTAATGAGAATATCAAACGAAAAACAAAAAGGACATTTACCTCATGTTATTTCGCATCTCTCATCAGATCGAACTCCATTTCAAATATTTTTACCGGCGTACGTTACCGGTAAAACGCTCGTCATTAAACTTTTGATAGAAATATAGCAGAAGCAGCTGTTTCAGGAAGGACTGTTCATGCAGCTTTATAAAAATTTCTTTATCAAGATTACTTCCGTTACATTCTGAAACTGCTCACCAATACAGAACTCTTTTTAAATACACTGCTGGTCACCGTAAATGCAACACCAAGAAAGATAAGAGATAGCACAGCAAAATTTATTTTGTAGATAACATGTTGACCAAGCATCAAATGATTAATTTTATAGACTTCTGTGAAGTGTGGTTCCTGCCAGAATCAGTAGCCGCCATTGTTGGAGATCACCGCTGCCACACGCCTCGGTATTGATTCGAAGAGACTTTGGATGTGTTCTTGGGGTACAGCAGACCAAGCAGCTTCCACACGTTGCCAAAGTTGATCTGGTGTGGCAGCTGGGGGTGTAATCTGGATCAATAGTTGAGCAACCATGGACCACATGTTTTCTATCGGCAAAAGATCCGGAGAGCGAGCCAGCCAGGGAAGCAATTCAATCTGGTGATTGACGAAGAACCTTTGGACAATACATGCCACATGTGGTCGCGCATTATCCTGTTGAAATATGGCTGTGGCCAAGCTCTGAAGGTAAGGAAGGACAACTGGCTCCAACACCTCGGAGATGTAGCGCTGGCTGTTTAAAGTACCGGCAATACGTACTAGAGGAGTGCGAGAGTGATATCCAATACCACCCCATACCATAATATCCGGTGCAGAACCAGTGTGGCGGTGCATAACGCAGCTATTCAGCATCCTCTCTCCACGGTGTCTCCAGACTCGAATCCGACCATCGTGGTGCTGCAGACAGATGCGTGACTCGTCAGTAAAGACAACTTCATTCCATTCTGCCGCCCACATCCTTCTTTCATCGCACCATTGGCGGCGGAGACGTCTGGGGTTCTGCGTCAAGGGTAGACCAAGCAATGGACGTCTTGCGGACAGACCACTCTGCTGTAAACGGCGTCGAATGGTACGCGCAGACACTGAATGATGCGTTACAGACTCAATGTCCTGTGATATGGTTCGTGATGTGACTGAGCGATCCGTCACTGCCATGCGCACAATTTGCCTGTCCTCACGTGAAGTGGTGCACTGATGTGGACGCGATCGACCACGTCGGTCCGTCGTACCCTCCTGCATCCAACGGTCACATATCCGCATTACAGTTGTTTGATTTCGTCCAACATGACTACCGATTTCCCTGAAAGGTAATCCACAATCTCGGAAGGCCACTATCCTTCCTCTGTCGAACTCGGATACTTGATCAAAAAGCTGATCGCCTTTTTCTACGAGACATAACTGGGTTTTTTTTTTGAAAAAGCCACAAGAAAAACACAATTGCCGAACTAGAAATCGTCGAAATGTCCAAGTCTTAAATAACGCTTTGAGGTGACGCCACAGGCACGCGTGATGTGTGTCTGCGGTGAAATTCTAATCATTTGCATATCTCACCTCCGCTAATGCATGTTGTAAATTTCATGTTATTTGCACGCTTCTTTCAGGGTGTTGCATTTACGGTGGCCAGCAGTGCACATAAAAGTCAAAATCATTGATGAAATAAGTATGATCAGTGCTCAATTATTATTGAAGGTTGATTCCAGATTGAAAGAAATGACTGGAAATTTTTAGTCAAATTTTGATGGATTAGATATTATTTTAATAGGAGATTTACGTCAGTTACCACCAGTTCGTTCTACATCCATCTATAAGCAACTGAAACAGACCCCATCGTTAGACCGATTTTATGGCGAAATCTAAAATTTTAGGAACTAAATGAAGTCAAGCGAATCAACAATTTTCATCTATACTTACAAAAATTGGAAACGGCGAACAACTTGATAAAATGGAAATAGCTCTGATTGAGTCTCCTTTTTGTACTGTGGAAGAAGCTGAAGCAAGGTATACGATTATTCAACACTAACAATTCCGGTAATGAGTATAATAATTAAATATTGAATGCTTATGTGGACAGAATAACTTCAACTGCAAAAGATGTATATATTGGTTGTACTTCGAAAGAACAAGAAACTTTTTTTTTTTTTTTGTACGTCAAAAATTACATAAGATGTCATTAATTGATACAAATGGATTGCCTTATCAAGCAATTTGTGTGAATAATATTTGTTATGTGATTACCGCAAATATTGATGTGACAGATGGATTGGCAAATGATGCAGTTGGAAAGCTAATTCATGTAGAAACAAATGATGAAGGATTAGTTAAGACAATATGGCTTGAGTTTCCAGATTTACTTCAAATAGAGGGGAAATTAAGACTCAAAAAGACAGTTTCGCCTTATCTCTACAAAATAACAGAATGATATCAATGACAAAATCAAATACTACGATTGATGCATTGTTTTCGAGATTCTTAAATGATATTGAGTGCAAAACCTAAATTTCTTATTTTAGCTACCACAAGCCTTTGATAACAGAAGTATGTCACCCATAAGCATAATGGAAAGAGACTAATAATAATGATACTTTTCGATAAATGTATGCAATAAAAAAAATTTTAGATTATGTATTGAAAATGAAAATTTGGTTTACACTTATATACCTTTTCCATCCTAATTATTTTTTAAATACAGTTTGAAATAATAATAGTAATAATAAATTTGTTAATTATACATAAGATTACTTCAAAATAAAACTTTATTATACAATTCAATACATACAAGCGAAAGAAGTTAACTTCTACCGCGTGTTCACACTGATACACGCACGCATTTTTTTGTATTATTATTTCTAATGCGGCTGCGGATTGATGTTCTACCATTGCAGACTTAGTACATTCCCCGGGAGTTGGTATCTCTTTCGAATGGGGCACTATATAGGTGGAATATCAATCACCGCAAGTAATTTTGAGTTTCCTCCCCAGAATGAGGCTCTGACGATGCAAAACCGTACTTAAGAATTTAATTTTACCGAGAGCACCCAAGCCAAACAGGCACTCAAGGGATCTTTTACATGCCGCATAATCATACGACATGGTCGCTATCGATTTTCTGTATCATGAAAATCCACCGACTTGGATTGGGATCGAACCCGCAAACTTGGACAGCGACAAAACTTGGAACCTTGATAATAATTTTCTCTGTTGATTTTTTTTTATTGTAGTGATTTTTTCAGTAATTGCGTCCAATAAGCAGGCTTGGTTCATCTGTTTATCCTTGATGAGTGATATATTTTCAGGGTTGGATGACGCAATGTGATTTATAAGGCTAGAATTTCCCCCAAAGTCTTGGATCGGATAAAAAAATTCCAATTTTAAGGATTAATACTTTATACCACAAAAACAGAACTGTTATATTAAAAAACTGGTAAATATATAAGCATCCCTATCATTGGACTTATCCCTTTCATTAAAAAATGTCATTTTCACTTCCATTTATTGCAGCTCTAATTCCACGCTTTTAATCCATTAGCAACCTAAAAATTTTCTAGAATATTTTAAGTAAAAGCAAGTTTCTCAAATCCCAATCCTTATTGCGTTTACCCTTTCACTGGAGGGGAGGACTGTAAGTGTCAGAGAGAGAAATTTATTTCTTTTCCTGGAAATCTTTAGATAAATATTTCTGCCCAAAATCTTACGATATATAGCCAACGCCATCTAAGAGTCCTACACAGTTTTAAAAAAAAACTCCGCCGTACTACCCCTTAAATGCCAACCTTCATTTTTTTTATCGTAAAATAAGTGAATTTAAAAAAAAATGCTGCGAAATTAAAAGCCATTGAATACGCAATCTGATAAATAAGTTATAATTATTTATTATTTCTTTAAGAGAATTAAGGTGTCTAACTTATTGGAATTTGTTGCATATGTTATGTCTGCATGCTTATCGAGATCTTAAGCATGCAAAGTGTTTAAAAATTGCCTTGAAAGAATTAAAAATTTGACTCATTTTTAGCGAGAATAAATCAAGCTAGAATAAAAATTTAGCAAAAATTTGCGACCTTTTTCTTAATAACCAATGAATAACAGTTAACGAAATTAAAGAACAAAACACACATAAGTTATGAAAGTGTGCAGTTCATTATTTGGAGTAAATTGCAGTTTTGCAAAATCATTGCGAGTTTGGTGCCTCGATTTTTGAATGCAAACAAAAGGTGGCAAGAACACAAATTTATCAAATGCATTTGAACCGCTATTATCTAGGTGTGCATATTTTAAACGAATTTTAACTCGTAAACGAAAGTTGGATGCGTCATTACATTCCTGAAACAAAAAAGCTGCCCAGTATGGACTGGTGCATAAAAAATGAAACTGCTCCACTAAAAGCAAACGCTCGGTCATATGTTGAAAAGGTTCTTGATACTGCTTTTCAGGATTCTTCGTGATCAGAGAATACTATTTTGTACTTCTGGAGAAGGTTATAGAAACATATCGATCCAAAAAATGTTTCATTGTTGACCTCATTGTTCTCCAGGACAATTCAAGGCCCCACACAGAAAAAAAAATTATTTCACTTGACAACACTCGAACAACTTCCTTATACACTGGTGTGCAGAAATTAAGGACGAGACGGTTTTTTCAATATAACTTTGTACAAAAGCTTTCCAAATCAACACATTTAATACCGTAAGATCCCCAATACGTAAGGACATGTGTAATATGTAAGCAACACTTACTAAAAGAGAAATCGGAGGGATAAAAAGAAGCTTTATTGAAAAAGTAGCATGGAGCGCAATGCGACTGAAGGCCGAAACATCCCTGTGATGGGTGTCCAGCAAGAAACATCCGGTCTTTAGTAGGGGATATGATCTCCCCTGACTGCTAGGCAGGTTTCACAGCGTCTGCCCATGCTGAGAATGAGGGTGTCAATGAGTTGTTGAGACATTGCTGCCCATTCGTCTTGCAGCGCCAATCGAAGCTCCCGAATCGTTACTGGTGGTAAGGTACGAGCTGCCAAGAAAATCCCATACATGCTCGATGGGATTGAGATCCGGAGATCGTGCCGGCCAATCCATACGTTCAATATCCTCACTCTCTAAGAGCTGTTTGGCAGCTACTGTGCGATGACATGGCGCACTGTCGTCCATGAAAAGGAACTGCAGACCCATAGCGCCTCTAAAAAGACGCACATATGGAAGAAGAATCTCGTTACAATAACGGGTCCCGTTGACTGAACCTGCGTCGAAGATGTGAAGGTCTGTACGACTACCAAGCATGATGCCTCCCCAAACGAGAACACCGCGACCTCCAGACCTGTCCCTTTCAATGATGTTCGAGGGATGATTGCAGCTTCCCCGCTCTCTCCAGATGAGTATGCGATGAGAATCGCTACTCAAACTGAATCTGCTCTCATCTGTAAAGAGTACTCGTCCCCATTCATTGTCTCTCCAATTCCAGTGTTCCCGGCACCACAGAGAACGCCTTCTCCGATGGGCAGGCGTTAAAGGTACACACCGTACAGGGCGTCGTGCAAACAGACCACCACCGTGCAGTCTTCTGGCCACGGTAAAACGCGATATCGGTCGTCCAGTCGCCTGTGTCGTGTGTCTAGCGATTTCTCCCGCTGTCTGCCGCCTGTTTCTTCTGGCCTGTAAGACAATGTACCGGTCATTTGCGGTTGTGGTTCCTCGTGGACGACCACTACTGAACCCCCGGATAGCTGTTCCTGTAGTTTGAAATTGTCTCCAAAGTCGTGAAACGATGCTGTGAGCAATTCCGAACTCTGCAGCCACACTTGTTACCCTGCGGCCTTCCTCCAACTTCCCAATGATTTGACCTCGGGTAAAAGCATCCAGATGTCGTCTAACAGATTGATTATTCGCCATTTCTCGCTGAGGCAGCAACTCGGTGTGATTTTAACTGCTATACGGCGTGCAATCTCTTTGCCAGAAATACTGATCTTACACCGACAACATGCTTTATACTACTCAGACACTCCCCCATTACGTCTACCTGCATATCTGCGCATGTGCTACCGTACATCACCTTACTTAATCTCCTGATTGCTCTTTCTGTCCGCTCTGCCTCTTCGTTCATCTGATATGCTAATTTTTCGACTTCGTCCTTAATTTTTGCACACCAGTGTAGTTCGGACTTAGCGTCTGCGGCTATTATTTATTGGGACCTCAAATAAGTATTATAGGAAGATATAAATATTTTCATTGAATGCAAAAGTAAATGTTTTTGCTCAATTGACTTCAAATGCATTGGAAGAAGTGTGTAAATCTTAAAAAGAAAGGAAAACCTTCATAAAAGAGGGGTAAAAAAATGTGTGCAAATTGGGCAAGGAGTACTTCAGAAAAAAAAAGATCTTGAAAAAACGACTCACATTTATACTTGTATTTGATCTGCCCTCGTAATACGTTTTAGAAATTAAATTCCCATTAAGATATTAACTAATTT
The DNA here is from genome assembly GCA_019973935.1 of Trichonephila clavipes. NCBI lineage: Eukaryota > Metazoa > Arthropoda > Arachnida > Araneae > Nephilidae > Trichonephila > Trichonephila clavipes. The sequence continues at coordinate 1,070,481 of BMAU01001042.1, forward strand.
TACTTCAACACACAGGATTCATTCTGTCAAAGTTTTAAAAGAATTATTGTGTCATCAGCGAAATTTTTTTTTTTTTATTCCTCTTGTATGTCTCATATATACAGAGTGTTTATTTTCCAGGTATAGAAGTTTAAGTTGGCATTACTTTCCAAGATGGCGACCGATTTAACAGCTGTCAAGTGATTTATTCTCAGTTTGGTTTGGCAATTCATCATGAATAGACTCACGCCTGAACAACGCTTTCAAATTGTGCAATTTTATTTCGAAAATAATGGTTCTGTGCGGGATTTTCATAAGCGAATTTTGTTTAGCGATGAAGCGCACTTCTGGTTGAATGGCTACGTCAACAAACAAAACTGCCGCATTTGGAGTGAAGCTAATCCACAAGTGTACGTCGAAACACCGTTACATCCAGAAAAACTGACTGTTTGGTGCGCTTTATGGGCTGGTGGAATCATTGGTCCGTACTTCTTCAAAAACGATGAAGGCCACAACGTTACAGTCAATGGTGATCGGTATAGAGCCATGATTACTAACTTTTTCATTCCTCAATTGAACAATCATGATGTCCAGGAGCTGTGGTTCCAACAAGACGGCGCAACATGTCACACAGCTCGTGCCACTATCGATTTATTGAAAGACACGTTTGGTGACTGCCTAATTTCACGTTTTGGACCTGTGAATTGGCCTCCAAGATCTTGTGATTTAACACCATTAGACTATTTTCTGTGGGGCTATGTAAAGTCATTGGTCTATGCGGATAAGCCACAAACGCTTGATCATTTGGAAGACAACATTCGCCGTGTTATTGCCGATATACGGCCCCAAATGTTGGAAAAATTCATCAAAAATTGGACGTCCAGATTGGACTACATCCGAGCAGCCATGGCAGTCATATGCCAGAAATCATATTTAAAATGTAATGCCACAAGATTATCTTTCGAATAAAAAAAATTCATGTCAATCGAATAATCCATCGTTGTTTTATTGCAATTTAAAGTTCTATACCTCTCAAAAAACCACCCTTTATATATACGAGGACTGTAATTATATAGTGGCAACTTAACCTAGAAACTCGCAGAACAACAGGTATGCACACATAGGATATAGGAACGTTGAGGTTACGCTGTTTTCGATGTGTATGGTTCAGAAAGACTATCTACGTAGTTAGAAGTGTATCTTAACCATTAGCAACCCTTGATTTGCAAGTCGCTGAAACAAAGTCTATCTGGTATCACCCCCATTGGTTCCCGCCCTCAGTCGCCACACCTCCTCCCACCCAACCAAGAACTCAATACCAAGTTCAATTAGTACCAGATATGGAGCGGGGGGATTTGTCAGGGTCCCAGCCTCCAGATAAGTCTAAGCGGTCTAAGTTAGAAGGGTAGTTGTGTGGCGTTTAAGTAAATAGTTTCGTTTCCATCGCTCTAAAGCATATTTTCAAAAGATGATAAGCCATCGTGGCTTAAAATCGAGGTTGGCGGTGGCAAAAATGCAAAAGATTGTTATCAAGGATTCCTGAAAGCCTGTAGCGAAAGTGCATTACCGTGTAGAATGGTTGCACGATGGGTTAAAGCGTTTCGTTCGGGTCGGAATGAATCCGAATTAAAGCATCAATCAAATGAATGGTGTCTCAGAGGTTCACCACGTTCATGCAGAAAACAATTGTGACAGTGGCAGTGTGAAAACTTGATGCATCCTCCCTACTCACCTGACATGAATCCTTGGGATTTCGATCTATTTCCGAAGTTGAAGGAACCTCTCCGAGGTTGCCTATTTCATGACGTTTCTTCTGTACGCCATGCACTTGGGTGCTCCATCGATGACATCGATTATCAACACATTGCCAATGGTTTCCAACGGCTTCCCGTCATTTAAAGAAAGGTTATAAGCTTTGCTGGTGATGATATAGAAGGAAGTTAATGCAACTGTACTTGTAAGCTCATTAAAAAATTATTTATACATGTGTTGCCATTACTTAATTTACAGCCCTCGTATTAAAAAACCAAGCCAACTGTATTAAAAAACCCACATTACACAGTTTATTACAAAATCTATATAATTTGATACAGCTACATCATTTACAGGGCCATTTCTAATCTCCCGAACGCCCAAGACACTGCAGAGCGTTACATCCCCACCGCGCTTTTTCTAGAGCACCCCTTCTACTTCAATTCTTACCTTGCCAGTTTTGGCTCGGGATGAATTTTCCCTTAACCCTCTATCTCTTTTCTTTGTTTTTGTTCTTTGGAGAGTCTTCCCATCATCGACCACCTATTAACCCGCAGTGTCCTGGACTGGCAGCCGTAAGGAAAGGGTAGAGGCATGGTTTGACCACTCTTGTTCATTTCTTACCTACGGCATTACGGACAACCTACCCATCCTTTTGTAAATTAGTACAGTAAATTAATGAAATCGTTTGAAATTACAGTATCGAGTATACATTATTGTTTATGAACTGTTTTGAACTTGTTGATTATTCTCTTTTCATCGTTCATCGCTTTACTAGCTTTTACTTTTAGACGTCCTTATTCTTTGTTAGAGCCACTGTCATTGTACTTGTCCATCAAAGGTTTTCTTTGAGCTTTGATCACTGCAAAATCATTAATGACATCATTCTAATCAATGATAATATCCTAATTACAATCAATTTTAAGTGCATAGCAACATTAAGCGGATAAGCTTTTCTTCTTCCATAGTGGATCTCATTTCAGTCTTTACTCTCATTAAGGCAGAAATACTTTTCTCGTGACTCGCTAGGCAGTAATAAGTTCCTCACGCTGTAATTTTAATTTTTTCTTCCCTTCAATTTGTAGCGTCCCAAAATCTTTTGCGCCCTAGGCACGTACCTAAGTGAAAAAGAGGTCCTGATCATTGGTATCTTCATCTGTGAGAAAATTTCTTCAAAAAATTCTTTATATTTTTTTAAGGTAAACTCTATTGGCGCGTTTTGCTAGAGAGTGAACTTGACTGAACGTCACGCTCGGGAATGTAACGCTCATTCGGCTTCTTTTCGCCTTAAGTCGGGCATACACGCCTCTAAAAAGGAAAGGAGGAACGTTTCCCCCGCCACTCTAAAACGCGCTTTGTTTGTCCTAGTAAGTTCCTAGTAAGTAAAGTTCCTAGCTTCGATCTAAGTGGGGCTCCCCCCCTCGTGCTACCTCTTTCTACTAAAATGAATGCGGGATTAATTCTAATCCTAGTTGAAGCATGAAAATGAAACGTAATATTTTTAAAAAATAGGCCTAGAGAGAAAGAGAAATCTTACACTAGAGTTAAACATAAAATGTAGAAAAAGGACAAATTTTTAAAGAACTAAGTAAATAGTATAATTATCATTAGCAATACTGCAGTGATAGTAAGAATAAAAATCCATTTTTTAAGCGAATCGGAATAACAATGAACAAATAGTTCTATTAATCACATTACTTAAATATATAGTTTGATTCTAAAAAAGAAAATTAAAACAATTAAAAATTTAAAATAACAAAATTAAGTATACAGGTATTAAGAAAAAGTTACATTAAATAATATAATATAAGAAAACAAAATATAATTAAGAATACTTTCCTTGCAGCAGCACTGGATATATTTGTACAAAACTGCCATACAATGACAAGAGAGCTAGTATAAGCCAGAGATTATGTGATATAAATCTTCTGATTAAATCCCTTTTTAAAGGTTTTAATCTAGATTCCTCTCTTCTCAATCAACTACTTGTCTTGCTAGCCCTTTGCTTAAATTAATTCAGGGATAGAATTGAATATGATTAAGAATCACAGGACTCTTAACAGATATCCGTGCACTCGAGAAAGACATCCTTCTTCAAACCAATGTAACTTAGCAATAAAACGAAACAATAATTTGAAATTTTTACCTCAAGATAATCATATATCTATATACACTCTGTCGCAAAAAAATATATGCACCCAGAAGAAATTGAGCTACATTCACGAAATTTGGTATGCATGTAGTGTATATGAAAATAAACAAATGATTAAAAATTCAGAACAAAATATCATTTTATTAAGCGGTTACAGATTGCAAAAGGTTAAAAATCAGTAAGTAGTAAAGCCACCTCTGGCAGCTATACAAGCCGAAATTCGGCGTGGCATCGATTCAATTAGATCACTTATGACCCCCTGTGGAAGATCCTGCCATAGTCTTTGCATCTGCGCAGTTAATTCTCCTGTATCTCGGGACGGCTGCAGTTGCCTTCCCAGCGCGTCCAGACATGCTCTATTGGCGAAAGATCTGGTGACCTGGCAGGCCATGGTAGGACGTCATATCCTTGAAGACATTGTTGGGAGAGTCGCGCAGTATGTGGACGAGCATTATCCTGTTGATAAATGGCACCTGGGCGACTTGATAGCATGGGTAGCACAATCGGCGTTAAAATATCGTCCACGTATCTGCGAGCTGTCAAAGTGCCTTGAAGGACCACTAAAGATGATCGTGTGTCCCAAGAAATTGCTCCCCACACTGTCACACCTTGTGAAATTGCTGTATGCCGCTCGACAATAAATGCCGGATCGGACCGCTGGCCGCTGCGCCTCCAGACACGTGTGCGGTGGTCATCATCACTGAGACTGAATCGGGATTCATCACTGAAGATGACACGTCTCCAGTCTGTCACACTCCAAGTTGCCCGAGGACGGCAAAAATCCAGTCGACACTGCCTATGATGTGGGGTCAGTGGTAAGCGTCTTAGCGGACGTCGGCTCCTCAAGCCAACTTCGGTCAGTCGTCTCCTTATGGTTTCTCTTGATGGCACTGGATGTCTGGAAGGAGGTAAGTGGCGTTGAATCGATGCTAGCGACGTTGTTGGTGCCGAAGTGGCCACTCTTCTGATTGCACGATCCTCGCGATCATTTGTGTTCCTGGGACGTCCTGACCCTCCGCGACGGTACACTCTACCTTCTGTGATCCACTGTTGCCAACACCGAGCAACTACCATATCGCTCCGACCGAGGTGGCGGCCGATACGTCTATTCGACCAACCTGCTTCTCTGAGGCCTATTATACGGCCCCTATCAAAGTCCGTCAGCTGCTCGTACTGCCGCCGGTTACGTCTTAGAGGCATCCTAAGTCTCAATATCGTCTATCAAAGTCATCAGATTCGTTTGGATAGCCGTACGGCGCTCGTACTCATGCTTTTAAACTCTCCCAGTTGCGCAACTAATATGCGCATAGCACACTTAGCCTTGTCTCATTGGCTTCGAAATTTTAATCATTTGCATATCTCTTACCAGACTACATTCTTGCCGAGTTTCGTGATTGTAGCTTGATTTCTTCTGGGTGCATATATTTTTTTGCGACAGAGTGTATATATATATATATATATATATATATATTACTTCTCAAAATTTCAGAGAATTTGAGAAGAAATTTAAAAAGTTATAAAGAAATAAAAATTGTGCAATTTTTCAAAAATATGAAAATTAGTATTTTATACCGCGCCGGATTCTGAAGTACAAAATTGATCAATATACATTAAGAAAACATAAAATAGTTCAATACACAGTTTTCAGGAATCATTCTAGCTAAAGCAACATTTAAGAATAAAATACTAAATTGCATTGAATCTAAACAAATACACATTATAAAACAAGTGTTTCAAATAAATTATTTACATTAATAAGCATTAAAAATATCATTATAAAATTATGTTATTCAAGAATGAGTACATGAGAACCTTGATATTTACAATGACAACAAATGTTAATTATTAGTCCTGGATTTCTAAATTATACAACAATTTTGCAGGACGTTTAATTATGTAAGAATCTGTCTTGATTTTACAAGCCCTCACCTTGCCATCTCTACTGGGAAATAATTCAAGAATTTTTCCCGATTTCCAGAAATTTCTAGGTAATTGATGATCTTTGATCAAAACAACGTCATTAATTTTAAATTGAGAAGCATTTTTAAATGTGCTAGAAGGAGCTGATCTTAAATTTTATATATATATATATATATATATATATATATATATATATATATATATATATATATATATATATATATATATATATATATATATATATATAGCTAATACTTTTCTTCCACCTAGACCAAAAGGATCTCATCAGTTTTTCTCGATAATTAAAAGCCTTAATTAAGCATTTTCTGGAAGAGAGATTGGAATCAAGGTGAAGTCTTACAGGTGGCAGTGAAGTGATTCTTTTCCCTATAATAAAATGTGCTGGAGTCAAAGGAATCGGTTCCTCTGTTTAACTACCAACGTAAATTATAGGTCGATAATTGATCATCCCTTCAATTTCAGTTAGAACAGTTAATAACTGTTCAGTAGTGAGTGATGATCTTCCAAGTGTTTTTCGAAATGCGACTTTCACAGAACGCACCATGCATTCATAGAAACCACCCCACCAGGCGGCTCTTTTGAGATGTAATTCCACTTGATAGAGTGAACAGAGTAAAAATTTTTTACATCTGCATGGTTCAACACTTTCCACATTTGTTGAAGCTCCAATTCAGCACGTTTAAAAGTACGGGCATTATCTGAAATTCCCATGGAACACAAACCGCGTCGAGCAGCAAAACGTAGAAAGGCAAGCAGAAATGTGTCTCAGTAGTCATACTACCGACCAGCTCTAGATGAATACTTCTTGTTACGGCACAAGTAATTAACAGTATGTACTGTTTGGCATCGCTGTCTTTGACGAATAACGGTTCCGCAAAATCAGTCCCTACAACTGCAAAGGGAGGTGACTCCGTCACGCGGACGTCTGGAAGAGGAGCAATAACTTGACTTCCCGGATTAGAGTAAAATCTCTTACAAGTAATGCACTTTTTCAGGAGAGACTTTATAGTCTGACGAGCTTTCAAAATCCAGTATTTCTCTCTCACCTGCACCACTGTGTGAGATACACCAAAATGAAATACTCGTTTATGTGACTCCCAAATTAACAATTCAGTTAACCTAGCTTTGGAAGGGGGTGAATAATAGGATGTTTCTCATTCGCTGATAAATGAGTTATTTTTCCTAGTCTTCCTGTGACTCGCAGAGCCCCGTTGTCATCCAGGAAAGGGTTCAAGTACAACAACTTCGAGTCCTTTTGTAAAGCTTTATTATTTTTCAAGCAAGTAATTTCACTGGTGTAAAAATCATTTTGAGTTACTTTCACCCAAAATATTTCTGCATTAGAGAGCTCTTCCGCTGCTAGAGGCCCTTTAAGATGTCTTTCCGTCTAAGTGTGTTCATAAAACGAAAAATATGAGCTGTAATTCTTAATAGTTTAAGCAAACTAGTATATTTGTCTGGATCGATAATTCTCTCGTGTGTAATTGTTAAGTTGACAATAAGACTGGATTTCAACTCAACAGTTTCAGAATCCATCGATTCAAATACTTCTAATTTGGGCCAAAGATTTTACGAATCTTTTAACCATTCAGGACCATGCCACCATTTTTCGGAATTTATAAGCTCTTTGCTAGTTAGGCCTCTAGTCAATAAGTCAACCGGGTTTTGCTTTCCACTGAATGCCTCCAAGACACAGGGTCTGTGTTTTCTTGAATTTCCGAGATTCTATTTGAAACGAAAGGTTTAAATTTGGATGCTGAGCCCTTAATCCAATACAGCACAATCGTCGAGTCACACACTCCACAGTATTATTCTTTTAATAACCTTGAAAATTCTCTTAAGATGTTTTACTAATCTAGCAGCGATTACAGCACCCATTAATTTTAGCCTAGGAAGAGTTATCTTTTTAATAGGAGCTACTCTAGATTTAGAAATAACGAACCTAGTATTAAAAAAAAATTGCTATCAGAAATTTTATATCTTAAGTAGGCCACAGCTCCAAAAGATTTTGGTGAAGCATCTGAAAATACATGTAACTGTAAATCATTTCTATAAATTAAATTTGTGGGGGAATAGTAGTATCACGGAATCATTAAATTTTGCAAATATTCTATAAATTTCAAAGTAACATCAATATGAATAAGATTTAAATTTTCTCCGGAAATGAGACATTCATTTAACTTAAATTATTTTCTTGTTTACTACTCGCATCATAAACTATTCCCGTTTTTGTACTGGAAGAATTTTCCCTGGAAACTTTACGATGGGGCATTACATATCCAGCAAAACAATTTTTTTTTCAGTACATCTTTCTATAATACCTTGCTTTAATTGTTCTTTCATAACCGAATTATACATTTAAAATAATGACTCATCCCGATAAATTCTTTTTTCTAAAGGAATGAATCTTTTTTCAACAACGCCATAGTTACTACTTAAATTTCCTTTTATACTGTTAGTCTTTATTTGCAATGGCACCTCACAACTCACCCATTTCCTTTCTTTATTTCTTTTCCGAAATCGCGTAAGCTAACCCCCGTTTTAACATTCGCTTCATTCTCCCCAGCCAGAAAACATCAATTTCCCTCAAGTCGTTTTCGACCCCCGTGCAAAAAATGCTGTAAACAGTGCGTGCTTCTTCACTGTCCGAGAGTAAGGTAATTGACCGATCAGAGTTTCCCTAAAAACAGAAGGGATCATTAATAAATCCTTGTTTATTTTTCTAGGCTTCCCTGTAATAGTATTAACCAAGAAATTCGCGTCAAGTAAAATCTTCATCGGACCGTTCTGGAAAGTGTCAGCTATCTGACACCTAGATGGGATCAAATTATGTAAGAGTTTTGGGGTCAAATCCGAATCAATCTCGGCTCCTGTTATTTCATCCGTCACGGGAGCCTCGATGTTTATGGATTGAAAGGGAGGAAACCTACTCCCTAGAGTTAGATTTACAACCTCAAATGTTCTTTCAATGGGCTTTCGATTTGAAAAGGTATAGATTAAAAGCGTTTCTTGTCTTAATGGTTTTGAATTTAATGCATTTTTAAATCATTACGTGTAAAGTATTTTTGCGATCCAGAATCAAATAAAAGCCTAGCCATAACTTTATTATTTTATTCTCACACCTAATTTTATAATTATGCAGCTATGGGCTAAGTGATAAGCTGAACTCATGTAACCACCCAGTTTTTTATGAAAGGAGTTTGAGCTTCCCTGCGGGAAGCAGGTACTCCAGTAATCCATCTCTCTCTCTCTCTCTCAACTTATAACTTTATTACAACCATTAATAACTTGAACCTCAGCCGTTTGTAGTAATGTCGCATAATTTTCTGGCGAACATGATGGGTTCAAAACACTTGTTCCTTCACTTGTGAGTTTCGGTTTCAGAATTCTCTACATTACCTATTTTGGGTATTTCTATTTTATTATTTAGAAATCGAGTTTTACTTTTAGTTTTAGGGCAAAACAGATAATTGTGCTGTAAACTGTGGCAAGTTTCACATGGTGTAATTTTTACCTTGCATTGTGAAATTAAATGTTTATAGGTCATGCACCGATAAACATCTCCCCTTTTTCTTTAACTTATAACGTTTCTCTTCATTAGAAAATATTTGACATCCGATTGAAGTGTGCGTATCAGAATTACAAAATATGCAAACATTTTTAATAATCGTAGTTAAAGCAGAAGATGAAGGAGACTTATGTTTTAATTTAGGTTGTTGTCGTCGATACGATAAATTTCTCTGAGGATATCTAGAATTTTCTGGGACTTTTTGTGAATGCCCAAGTGCAATGTTTGCTGACTCGCGAGATTCAATTTCAAATTTATATATATATATATATATATAATGAATTTCATCAATTCCCTAACATCCCCAATATCTTTAGAATCTTTTTGGCGGTGAAATTCTTCAACTAAATCATGCGGAAGTTGATTAAGCATTATTGGAATTAATAGATGTCCATAATTCCCCGATGCGATTCCCATATATATGAAGTCTAAATTTCTTATATTTATTTCACTTTCATCATGCAATTTCCTTAACCCTTTTAGATTAAAGGATTTAACTGGTTCAATCTCTAATAGCTTATTCATGTAACAACTAATTAAATGGTCCTGTCTACCATATCTGTCCTTCAAAAGATTTAAACAGGATTTATAATTATCCTCGGTAAGGGCAAAACCGGAAACAATTTTAGAAGCTTCACCAGATAAAAAGGATTTTAAATAAATAAATTTATCCACATTACTTAATGATTCATTAGCATCAATTGCATTTGTGAAGCTATTAATAAATTCAAGATAAGTGCTGGAATCGCCACTAAAATTAGGAATTCGAAGTTTTGGCAAGTTAAGAGAAAATGCAAAATTATTGGTCCTCACATTAGACTCATTTGCACCTTTAGAATTTACAACTGGCTGGCTTAGATGAATTTTGTTAATTTTACATTTGATTTTATATCTGACTTCATTTATATTCTCTTCATACTCAAGAGAACCTTCTATTTCTGCTTCAAACAATTCCTTATCCGAGAGTAAATCCTGTACTTCTTTATTAAGTGTTTGGAGTTCTATTTGCTTAGCATCTAAATTTAATAAATATTCCGGGAGCTGTTCTTGATGAGTTTCGTTCTAGCTATCAAAGGTTTCCAAGAACGATTTCACTTTATTAACAAACATTGTAGTGGCAGAACGAACAGTTTTTCTTTTAGCTCTAATTTTCTCGATAATTTTCATTTTTAAATGAAACAAAATTTTACAGTACCTTTAAAAGTCCACGAAGACGTCGATCCAAATTAATTCAAAAAGCGCAAAATTAAAACACTGCACACACACTTGGTTCAGAGTATTTCCAATTTCCCGGGTTTCGGCACCATAAAGCTAAATGTGTGTGGTATCGTGTGTGGGTGTTTTTCTGGAAAATAATACTGGAGTCCAAGCTTGTCTTTTCCTGGATTTATTCGTAACATTTCGATAAACTTCAATAAAACAAAACTTAATAATTTTACAAAAATTAAATTCTCAATTTAACTATTAGACTGAAAATATTAAAATATTCTAGAAAACAACGGCACTCCTAGAAGCCGAAGCCAAGATCAAGATTTTAAATAGAAAATATCCGCGATAAATAACAGCGACCAAACGCGCTGAAGCCAGGTTCCAGATTCCCCTAGAATCAGCTATATCGTTTTCGTCGGGATGCACCTCACGGGGGTTTGAGCGCAGTGACCGATACGCTTCGGCCACGCAGGGGACGATAATTTACAACAAAGACGTTCATCGCTCTCGATAGCTGGGTCAGTCCTGCAGAATACCACTGTGCCTACAAGCAAATGGTCCTACTTGCTTTGAAAAGTTCCACAGTAAACAGCTCATCAAATTTGTGAAATAACTCATTTAAATCCTCAAAAATATTACTTTATTTCAAACCTTTTATACTAAAATTAAATAAAATATAAAATGTGGATGTATACCAATTTCAATGTATATTTTAGTAAGTATTCTATTTTGTACAATTATTCTATTATTATTTTATTACACTTGAACTTTGTATTTAATTGTTATTGAAATAGTTATTAGCACAAATGTTAATTTTTCATAAAAAGTTTATTGTAATATGATTCATTATTTCTGTAAGCTAAATGTCTTAAGTGCGCGGTGGCTATAACGTTTAGCCACCACCCAGGGAAAAAAAACCCTGATCAGATATTTTTTTTGTGACTAAATAATGTTTATAGAGGATTAGAACGTTACATGTATCAAGTACATTATCACAGAAAAGTGTATTTTAGTTTTGTGCCCACGAAAAGGTTAAGCAAAGGTCCAACATGACACTATCCTTGACGCTGACAAGACTAAAGCCTTGTAAAGCCCGTTTTTCTTCTCCCTGAACATTTTCTGAAATAATTTGAATAAAATAAACTGGACGAGGAGGGGAAAGAGAGATATCCGATATCTCCTAATGTGATATGGTAAAAATGAATAAAAATGGATGAAGGAAAAATTTTCTTTTAAATATCCATCAGTTTTAGCGCGGATATAACAAATGAAAATATCCTCAAAATGTTGGTTGTTTACATTTTTTTATATGTAATAAAAGAGATCCGACAATATTTTCCCCCAACTCATGATATATGTCCAATTTCCGGTAAAACACACAGAGCTCATTTGTATTGTTTACTCTTCAAATAGATTGAAAAGCTTTTCTTGGGAACTCTTTCACAAGATGGGAACATTAACAGACAACTATTTACTAAGACATGGACAGTTTTCAAATATGTGCTGTGAAAATATTTAAACCTATTATAATGTCAATTCAATTTCGTTCAAGGAACCCAACGCCAACACATGTGTTTTTAAAATTTATAAGCATTCAATAAATACGTAGTTTTTCATTCGTAAATTTTGAAATCCATTTTGCACGAAAGTGTGTTGCAGAAGTTATATGAATAATTTATATAAAAAAGGTGATTGGCTCAAGTAAAAACGAAAAATAATGGAAGGTAACAATTAAAATACGCTGCTCTTTGCGCATTGATAATAAAGATAATAAGGAAGTATACAGTTTCAATGTACTATACACCAAGAACAATGTAAGACAAGGATGTCAAACACGCGACCCACCAGTACGAAAGTTGCGGCCCGCTAACTCCTTTTAAATATTTTAGCTATCAAGTTCTTAAAGTTTTTTTTTATTTTTAAATTTATTTGAGGTGGACCTTATATATATATATATATATATATATATATATATATATATATATCGTAGGTCTAATTATCAGACTGCGTAACTCTATCTGGGATGCTAATTTGATACAGTAGGGCTAGGCGTCAAGTTGTTGTTTATATTCGCTAAGTTAGGCGATAATATTACAATATGATTTACACTGATATTTTTATCGTGCGATAATGTGGTTGCCATGGGGATAACGTATATTAGTGTTACTTTTTTGTTTTTTTCCCGCGGGATCTCTGCTCAGCTAAAGTAACACATTGTTGCAAATTTTGTGTAATGAACACTTAAAATACTGTAAATAATTTATATCTGAAGTGTAATATATTAATATTACTTTCTGTTGTATTTATTTTATGTTAAAATCTTGCCACCACCTCTCCCTTCGAAATCTAGTTTTATTATGAAATAAAAAAAAGTAGTGATTACACGAATCGAGGAATAAATTAAAAGCGGAGCTCGCTCTAAGACATGGCGTAGACAAAACAAAAGGATTAAAGAATCGCGCCAAAAAGCGTTTGGCGCGTTGCACTCCTATATCAAATAAGTTACACCTAGGGTTGTTAGATATCCGGTTTTCGACTGGACAGTCCAGTTTTCTTCATGTTAGTCCGGTCAAGAGAATCTGGGTAAACCGGACAAAAGAATGTCCAGTTTTAAATACATTTTGCGTAATATCCGGTGCTTTGGACAGACAACCAACACAACGAGTAGGATTGTAGGTACCTAGGTGTATATCTACATCGTTTGGACACGCGTGTGCATGTGGATAGGGTTGCGCAGCCAGAGCCACCTTCGGTTCGGATTCGATTCGGACTCTCGACCTTCCTCTTCCGCTCTTCTCCCCCAAGCTCCGACGGGGGAGGGGGAGGGGCTGGTAGCGGGGAGTCGCTGTCAGTACACAATTGTTCTTGTTGTGGGTATATTCGATTCCTATTATTTGTGTCGCTGTCGTTGTCGTGTATGTGTGTGCCAAAAGGGAAGACAAGGAAGCATCTAATAGCAAGGGAACTCCAACTAAGAAAGCAAGAAGAGTTTGTCATTATAATGTTGATTGGGAATCGCGTTTTGTTTGGTTAAATAAATGCGATGAAGACAACACAAAAGGCTATTGCAAATTGTGCAAAAATTCGTTCACTGTAGCTTATGGCGGCTTAAAAGCAGTTACCCACCACGCTGAGGCAAAGAAGCACAAAGAGTGTGAAAGTGCTGCAGTCATGTCTCACCGAATGAAGTCTTTCTTTCACCAAAAGGCAGCGCCCATTGTGAAAAAGTTGGTATTGCCGAATTAACTGAGGTTTACCCTAGTATCAAGCACCATATTTCTTATGTTGCTCAAGATTGCTCCTTGAAAGTATTAAAACAAGTGATAAACGATTCAGATATCGTAAAGCACTAGGAGGACGCACTAAATGTATAGCTTTGGTAAACCAAGTTTTGTTTCCGTATTCAATGGAACTTGTGCAGGAAGATTTAAAGAATGATGTTCCATTTTCGGTAGCGACTGATGCATCAAATAAAGGCAATAGAAAAATTTTTCCAGTTGCTATTCAATATTTCTCACCAAAAAGCGGCATCTGCCATAAAATATTGGATTTTTACGAAGACTCATTTGAAGATTCAACATCTATTAAGGAACGTTTATGTGAAGTCATGGACAAATCACGACTCCCATGGAGCAGAGTAACAGCATATGGAGCGGACAACGCGTCTGTTAATTTTGGAGTCAATAATTCCGTTTTTCAAAAATTGAAGTTTGAAGAAAACAACGACATAATTGCTGCTCACTGTAATGACCACATATTTCATAACTGCGCTAAAAATGCATTAAAAGTAATGCCTGTTGATGTCGAAAATATAGTGATGAAAGTATTTGCAGAGTTCTCTTGTTCCGCTAAGAAACGAGAAGATTTGAAGGAGTGCTTTGATTTTTTCGAAAGCGAATACAGAGAAGTCATTCGTCACGTTCCTACAAGGTGGCTTAGTTTATTTAAAGCTCTTGATAGGATGCTTTCATCATGGGGGCCATTTAAAATGTACTTCATAGAACGAGGTTCTGATAATTGCCCTACGGCTCTCTGGGCTATCTTATCAGACCAAGAAAACGAAATTTCAGGTGAAGCTAATCCTACTTATAATGAACTATATTTGTATTTCACTCATAACTTTATGGCTTCTTTTCAAGAAATTATTCTGTTGGTAGAGAAACATACCACAGCAGCATTTAATCTACATAACATAATGGTGAAATTTCACGATACAATTTCAAAGAAAATAAATGACAAATATTTCGGAATTAAAGTCCATGTGGCATTAAAAAAATGCCATCTTCCAGACCATGAAGTTGAAAAATTTACTAAAAACGCTGCAAATGCGTATCACCGAGCTCTAGCTTACATAGAGAAGTGGTATCCATTTGAAAACCAAAATTATAAAACGTTCAGTTGTTTGAATCTCGAATGCGGAAGATTGCCCACGCTGGATCAACTGCTCGAACTATGGTCAATATCTCCATGGAAGCAGCAAACTCCCCCTGAACAGATTTGCGATGATCTGGCTGCACTTCAGAGTGTTTTTCCTTCACTCAAACTCGAAGGTAACTCAATTGAAATGTGGTGCAAATTTTTCCAAAAGAAGAAGCACCGAATCTGCTGAAAATTGTGCAGTTTGTGTGCAGTGTTCCTGTATCCAAAGCTTTTGTGGAGCGTATCTTCTGCGTCATGGGAAACGTATGGACTGACGAAAGAAATCGTCTCGCTGTAAATACAGTAAAAAGTGAATTGTGCATTTTTTTCAATATAAGCTCTAGTTGCACTGAATTCATAGATGCCATTTCGACCAATAAACCTTTGTTAAAAGCAGTGTCATCAAATGCCAAATATACAAAGAAGTAGATTGTAAGCTTCTTTGTCATTTTCAGCAATATTTATGAGATAATAAAAAAATTGAAAAGTTGTCCGGTTTTTTTCTCGAACACATCTGGCAACCCTAGTTACACCGGTGGAGTTACGCAGTCTGATAATTAGGCCGACAATATATATATATATATATATATATATATATATATATATAAATCTAAAATATATTTGACTGTTACCTGTTCTTGTTTTAAAAGAAATTATTTTTAATAATATAAATGGCCTTCACAGATTAAAATTATTTTTTTTATATTTTATTAAACATTTTCATTTGATTTTACTGCAATAAATTACTTCTGAAATGCATTATGCATACTCTTTACTATAGTCAGCACACGATCCTTCGGGTAGGCGACTTTTATTTCTCTTCTATCCTCCTTTTCTGTTTGGAGTGTCCAATAAGCACGAGACAATCAGAGATGTTTTTTAAGGTATCCGACTACGTTCGGAACCGTGATTTTGCAAAAGCGTATAAATGGGTAATATTTATGATATTTAAGGTCACTTAGATTAGAAAATGTATATAAAATTGTTTTAAGAATATTATCACAATAAAAAACTATTTAAGTACAATATTTTGACAAAAAAATGATCATAGAATGATCCATTTTCAAAATATTCTCCTTTTGTGAAAAATGCTTCTATTATAATAATATATTGCCTGTATATAGCTCAGACCTTTCTACAGAGGCTCAACTAGATTTTTTGAAGTATATAACTTCGAAGTGGGTTTTTCCATATTTTACGACCACAGAGGGGAGCAATTTTAAGAAAAAAACACCGATAATTATTTCAATTGTTGGTAACTGTGAAAATAATGTGAATTTTTCAAAAATCCTTTTTCAGACTCTCTGGAGAAGTCTTTAATTTATATAAGCTAAATATTATTATTTTAGAAGCATTTTTTATAAAAGGAGAGCATTTAAAAAATTAATTCTAAGTTAATTTTTTTCCAAAATATTGTATTTAAATAATTTTTTCTGTCAAAATGTCCTTAAAACAATTTTATACATATGTTCTAATCTAAGTGACACTAAATATCATGAAAATTATCCATTTATGCGCTTTTTTAAAATCACGGTTTGGAACGTAGTCGGTTACCTTAAAGAATAAAAAAAATATTCATAGGACGGTTAAGATAAAGGGCGGTGTGCAGTTAATCGTTTGCGAATGAAAGCACAATCAAATTTCAACAATGAGGAAAGAAAAATCAATTCAAAAGGAACACCCTAATTTTCAAGAAAAGGGCAACTGTAATATTTTTGTGCTGAAAATAAGATTCAGTATGGTGGATATAATCCTCGGCTTGTGAGTGAGTGAGTGAATTTTGTTCAATTCTCCAAAAACGAAAGAAAATACACCTTCAGCTGTTAGCAAAGTTGCATATTTCGGTTATTAATAACCCTTACAGTAACAAATAGAAAAAAAAAAAATCATGCAATTCGTATCCTTACGACATTGACAACAAAATTGGTGTATCTGATTGCTTGATTGGTAGAATTTCCCGCTACATTTTTAATAAACTGTTCTTAAATAAGTGAAATATTTAGTGCTATGGGGCTATGAGCGGGCCACTCCGAAAAGCACGGTGGGCCTCAGATTGAGTATCGCTGCTCAAAATCAAATGTTCTCAACTTTTTTTTTCTTTTTTGATGGTATACTCTGAATCCTAAATTTAATATGTAAATTTTCATACGCGCAAATGTAATATTCCTAAGCGAATACTGGCTTCCATAAGTAAAGTTACAACAAGTTTAAGCTCACCATTAAAAAAAAATGGCAGTAACAATAACATTGATAGTAACGAGCTTCAAGGAAACTTAATGGCCTCTGTAGCTTAGTGGTCATAGTCACGGGCTTGTGGCAGGTTTCGTCGAGTCTCGGGTTTGAGTCCTTATGCCATTGAAGACCCACCGTATAAAGGGACTTATGGACATTGATTTTGTCCTGGCTCACAGTCCTCCCATTGGCATGATGTGAATGTTTGTAGAGGGTGCTAGATATAAATTACGAAATCCATCACCAATACTCCTTGTGACTTGTCTAAAATATTGCAGAATAAAGATTTGTGCATTTACTCCACACAGTCAACTTTTGTTTTGTGCATGATCCCGAATTAAAAAATAATATTCTGTGTTACCGCTTGTCGTACACAGAGAAGTGGAGGGGGATAAGACTAATTTCCTAGTGTTAAAAAATGTCTTTTTTATATTTTGTAAGCATTAAGCAGTGAAAATTTTTTCCTTTGTTTTTACTTTTCGATATAATTTTTCGTTCATTTTACTTAAATACACAAATGTTTTTGCTTTAACAAAATTTGATAGGAAACCGCGTGAATTACTTATTTTCCAATAAATGTGGTTTTACTTCATGCGACACTAAAATTAAATTTCGTAAGAAATAAATTTTGAGGTAGCTATGATAACGTTACCTCATTTTTACAGCAACAAAATTCAATCAGAACTGTAATGCGAAGTACAGTTTAACCCAGTGTTTCTCAAACTTGTAATACTGGCGTCCCAATTTTCAATCATAATTTTTGTCGCCCCCCCCCTTGTACAACAATAATGTATTTCCTGCAATAAAAATGCACTTTGAAAAAGAGACGCTAAAGTTACAATACGATCTTAATTATAAACCGAACAAATTAATACGATAAGTGTATTAAATTTTGTATATGTAGCTTTTAAGTAATATATATATATGTATATATATATAAGTAATATATATATATATATATATATATTTCAAGAAAATTACTTAAAATATATATATTACTTACTTATTATTATGTTATTTTTCTTTCTCTAATTTTTAAATTGGAAGAGATCGCAAAATGATATATTTAATTAAAGATTTATTTCTCCTTCTCTCAGCATTCGTTTCTCAAAGTACAAATGTCATTAGAAATTAGTCTAGTTTATGTTGCTCTCTATCATATCCATCACATTTGGCATTATCGGGTACGTTTGCGTGAGTCTGGGCAACCTATCGGACGTCTGCGCAAAACATGTAAAACCTCGTACAATTCCAGTCAGTTTTGATCGACTCGATACTTCTATAGCTACCGAATCAAGCTTGTGAATGTACATTTTTTAAATTTACACGTTAATTGTAATTCACGGTAATTAAGTATTTACGACAGTAGATTAAAAAAAATCATACATACATTTTTAAGTCGTAAGCGAGCATTCGACGATAATAAAGGATTAACAAGTACACAGATGAGCATAGTTCCGAAAATTCAATCAAGGCAATAAATACTCTCAAAAATACTTAAAATTTGGATTTACCACTACTGAATTAAATGATGGAGAAAAAAAAGCCCCAGCTCTCTCGTTATGTGTCAAAACTTACAAATCTGAAGAACAACATGTGAAAGTTGTTTCTAAAACCATGTAAAATCATTTAGCTATGTTGGCAAAGAATTTTAAAAAGTATTTTCTGGATGAGGACAACTTGGTAGCAAGTTACGAGTGGATTAGGGATCTATTTCAAGATACTCCAGAAGGGCTCTCAACTTCCGAAGAAGAAATCTTCATACATTTCCCATCCAGTGAAAACTTAAACAGCAATTTTGAAATAAATCGCTCTTTGAATTTTGGGTAGAGGTGAATGATGAATTCTCTGTACTGAAAAAATAAAAGCACTTCGTATACTATTACCATTTTCAGCATCCCACCTTTGTTAAACCGGATTTTCTGCGGTGGCTGCTTTGAAGACAAAATATAGATCTCAGCTAAATATAGAAAAATAACTCAAAGTGTCTATTTCTGATATTAAACCTTCCTTTGAAAAACTTTGCTCTATAAGACAAGCCCATGAAAGTCCCTAATAATTATCAAACTTGTTCTTAATTTAGTATTAAGAAATTATTTATAAAATACCCTCTTCAGTACTGATACATTAAACATATACTGGCTGGATCACCAGCTCATCGCACGAGTTTATTTTTTTAAAAAATAAAACATTATTGATATAATAGCTGAATTGTAAGGAGAGTAAAACTGCGTGCACGACATTGTATACAAAAATGTAAAATGATTTTTTTTAGATAATTACTATAATTGTAAATAACTGTTTAAAAGAACTGTAATTTTAAACCTCACAGAATTAGCATTTAGAATTAATGTTAAATAATGAAAAAGAATATAAAATTCCGATGAAGAATAATTGTGTTACTTTTTAATATTTAAAGCGAGAAGACTTCAAAATGTTTTAACGCAGGAGCAGGCGCGCACTCGATACTAACGCTAATGGTAGTGCAAGGGGACTCAGTCACCCCAATCATTTGTTTATAATTATTTTTACTGTACACGATACAAATCGGAATTCCAATGAATAATTTAATTAAGAGAAAATATACTTACCGGCTTTCAAGGACTATTCAATTTTTCTTTGATTTGAGAAAAAATCCAATAAAACTGAACAAACAAGACCTTAATAAAGGACGCAAATCAGAGACACTTTTCATTAATATTACAGAAATATTATTTGCAGGCAAAGCTGTCATATTTTGTTCCAAATTATTGTAGTTTTAATGAGCTTTCATGATCGAGTGAATGAATATTAAAACGTCGCACTGTTCAGCTACACCAGGGCTTTTGGAGATGGACCTTGTAATTTTGAACCATGGTTAAGTGACGAGGACGATACTTGAGCTGGCCTCTTTTAACTACCACAACACTCCAACAAGAGGACGTTTGAGCTCTTGACAGATTTAATGTGCATCTCTTCCCTACACGGCGGGTCTTTAGTGGTACTGGGATCGAACTCGTGACACCTTTGGTGATCAACAAATATCAAGTTGAACTTTTTTTCTTGTGTCTTTTTGACAAGTCGAACTGAACCTTGTGGTACACTTATGGCTTCATATTTCAGTTGATGGAGTTCTTTAGAAAGCAATTGGAAATTTTCCTTTCGTTTCATGTTCATCGTGTTTCTCAATCATGAATAATATGCATTCTTTTGCTTGATCAGTTTCAACTTCCTTCAATAGAGATCACAGATGCCCCGCACCACCGCTCCCGGGTTAAAAGTGTATTCAGAAAATTATACGTATGTTCTAAAAAGGATTATGACGTTTATCACTATGCTTTATATGTTTGAGATTACTCTTAAAAATAGATCTTAGCCAAATAATCCTACAAATCAATCAATGCTTTTCCAAATATCGTAAAACTCTTCATTATTTACAATTTCCCTAAGCGAAAAACAAATACATAAAAGATGGGATGGAACTAATGTAGAAACCATACCAGTAAGTTTGAAGGTCAAACAAATGATCAGCAAATGTATTATGCTGCCTGGCTGAAAAGTGAATCATGTCTCTTCCTTTTCTTTCTACTACTAATGTACAGTATTTCAATAATAATTACAGTGATGAATTGTTTATCTCCTTAGAATTTTTCTCATGGTCTAGGTTTCGTTTTTCTTTTAACGAGTAATATTTTATGTTAAAACATAATAAAAAAATCTCTCATTGAGGAAATACAGCAAATTAAACTAAATGTTTTTTTTCTATAATTTGGTTTTGGGATCAAAGATAGCTATTTGATGACGGAAAAACGCCATATGGTAAACATAAATTATATCAGTGTTGTTGTGTATTTTTTTTATTATGGAAGTATATTGTTTTACTTCTCTTTCCAGGTTTTTAAAAAAAAAATCTTGAAACTTTTGATATGCTCGCGCCCCCCTTGTAGGGTCATTGCCCCCCAGGGGGGCACGCCCCACACTTTGAGAAACACTGGTTTAACCTGTTTTTGTGCGGTAGATAGGGACCGCATAAAAATAAACGCACAAGAAAAATTTCAAAAGTTTCATATATTCTTACATAAAACAAACTAATTAGTGGAATTACTACAGAAAACTTTTTCAATGCGGTGGATAGGGACCGCATAAAAAAAAGTCGCATTTATAAAATATGCCAATTATTTACGAAATTTATGTAAGAGTACTTCCATAACCAAATAAATAGTTAAATATTACACATGGAAACATTTTAAAAACATACAGTTTCTCATTGTATATACGGATAAGTCTTTAAATTGCACATATATAATTCATCGCTACTCATCGTAATCCAAAGTCCTGTAATGAATAAATTCAAAATCGCTTTCGTCACTTGAAGGTGCAATTTCAATTGGTTTATTTTTTGCAACATAAAGTAAGAGATAACTTTTTGTGACAAAGGTTAGGTGGTCAGTTGCTTGTAAATATCACAATAACCAGATATACATGATTGAAGCCCTTTTTGGAACTTTATACTCCTTTCTTAACTAGTATCTATTTTAAGTAAATGCTTTTCCAATTTGTAGGACAGCCGGATCACTGCATATTTTTATTCACTCTCAAAGAATCCGGTCCTTCTTGTCCGTCTTCATAATACACTCAGGAACATTGAAAATAGCGACCCAAGAGGGAAGCTAAGTACAATCGCGAAACTTGGTAAATAAGTACAGCGTAATGTGATATGCAAATGATCCAAGTTTTGTGCCAATACGCACGATCATACACACCGAGGTGGTTGCTACAATCAGAAAGAGGGTGCTATATAAGCCAGTGCAAATTCGAAGATTCATAAACGTGACGATTACCCGCCGATGGTAGGAAGACTTTGGTAAATGAAACATGCCAGGTAAACGTGCTAGAAGACATTTCTCACAGTTAAGCGAGTTTGAGAGAGGCCTGATCATCGGGATGAAAACTGCAGACTGGTCGACGCGCCGTGTTGATGGCTAGGTGGATCGTTCGGTGTGTGCCGTTAGAAACTGTTGGGAGCAGTTGACACGAAACGGTACCCACGCGCGGAAAACCGGGTCTGGAGCAACCAAGAAGACCACGAGGAGAGAGGATCGAAGGATCTTGCGACAAGCACTTGTGGACCCCACAGTGACTCGTTCAACGATACGAGCAGACGTAGGCGTAGCAATTGTTCCACAAACAATTTCCAGACACCTTGCAGAAGCAAATCATAAATCCAAATGCCCTTTCTGTGTACTTCCTTTAACACCGGAACAACGGCAACTGCGTCTACAGTGATGCCAAGCCAGATCAATGTGTTATGTCACATATTGGCATAAGGATGTGTTTAGTGATGAATCCCGGTTTTTTTGGGGACTGATGATAACCGTGTACGGGTGTGGAGGCACCCTGGTGAGCGGTACAATTCCCCTCCCCACACTGTTTTACGTCACACAGCCCGTATAGCTGGTGTAATGGTCTGGGGGGCCACAGCCCATGATAGTCGGTCCACTTTAACTGTGATGCGTGGAACCTTAACGGGCCAACGTTACGTTGATGATATTCTTCGACCCCATGTAGGACCTTTCCTAAATGGTCTCCCAGGGGCAATTTACCAACAAGATAATGCTCGTCCGCATACAGCAAGAGTTGCTCAAGACTTCCTACGTTATTGTCAGACTCTTCCATGGCCGGCCCGCTCCCCCGATTTCTCCCCTGTACAGCATGTGTGGGATCAGCTAAAATGGCAGATGCCATCGTGTCACTCTGTACATGATTTAGAGTTGGCTGTTCAAGATTTGTGGGCCCATCTGCCTCAGGATAACATAAGGTGTCTAATCAACTCAATACCGGACCGTGTGGTGGCATGTATTGCAGCTGGAGGTGGTCCAACGCACTATTGAAATTGCCCAGTATTTGTGTCGTTGCACACCCTGTATTCGTTTAATTGTTTTGTTTTTTAGATCAAGTGAATCTCTCATTATTGTCATTATGTGTATTAAATTTCATTTCAATCCGATGCTTTCTTTATGGGTCGCTATTTTCAATGTTCCTGAGTGTATATCAAATTATTGATAGTGTCACTGTGATTGAAAGTTTCGTGTTCAATCAAGAGCGGGTTGCTGGAGCGTTGAGAGAAAGCAGCTGAATGCGCATTGTCGGGAAACTGTTTATAACAAATGAACAGAGCGTCTTGAAGTGTCTACATTTCAGTGGCGTAACGTACACCACCCCCATCATGGAGGGAGGGGAAATTACTCTAGGGGCCCAAGGCCTGACGTAGGCTAAATACGTATTTACCCAATTTGTAAAATATATAAATGCAAAACCTGACTTTGAGAGAGGGTCTCAACATTCTCCCTTACGTCACTGGTAAATAGATATAAAACATTACAGAGTGGTCAAAGCCATTGAAATTCATACACCGCATAAAAAAGAGATCGCACATAAAAAATCGCACAAAAAGAAAATCGCATAAAAAAAAACTGCACAAAAACAGGTTTTACTGTATGTCCCTTTTTATTTTTTATGGATTTTCCTTTCTTTCTCGGTTAGTGTTTGCGTTCGTTTCTAAACCTACAATCATAGTAATCTTTATACCTCAAGTTTTAAACTATCTTTTTGGCTTTCACGATTTCTTCTGTTATTAAAATCACATTAATTGTGAAAGTTCAAATTTATTTATAAAGAAACATTTGTCAGTATAAACTTTCCTGTTTTAAAATCCTATCTGCCGAGAAAACGTTTTAAACATTTATTCTCTGATCGAGAGTTGTTATAAACAGAATAAAATTGTAGATACTATCTAATACTTTTAACGATAAAAATAATTGAAAAAAATCGGAATTACTTTTTTATCTCGAGAAATAAGGTAAGCATGTTTTCCTGGTAAAAAAAAAATATGTGAACCAAAATGTTAAATTTAAAAGTTGCAAAAACTTATGTAGAAGAGAGAGAGAGAGAGAGAGAGAGAGAGAGAGTAAAAACAAATTGGTTGGCAAGTTTATAAAATTTGTTTTCAAAGTAAAAAGGAAATCTTGCTATAAATTTTGCTATACGTTATTTGCGGATACATCAACATCTTTTGAAAGCCTCGACTCTATTGATAATCTCGCGGATTCTTCGAAATAATTAAGAAACATGAATGTAATGAACAAGACATAAAAAAATATGAAATAATTGACTCATTATAAAGAAATAATGATTAAGATACAAAAACTTGAGAACAATTGGAGCAATGAAATAGTAATTCCTATAATTATTGCATCTTCTCGTTGCTTCAAACAGTTTATTTTTAAACGAAATAAATCCTCCATTGCGCAGTTTACGAAAAGGAAGGAACAATTCCCCCCTTCTTTTCGACTATTGATGGGAGGCCGGGAGTAGTCCATGGTTTTAGAAATCATCCCTGGCTTTCTAGAGATTTTTATACGAGTCCCCCTTGACCAGATGTGGTAAACATTCCTTCGGTGGGGAGTGTTAAAATATTCCCGCGCTTTCTGAGTTCAGTGAACGCATAAATTTTAAGGCGGTGTATAATTGCGCTGGCTGTTTTGGCCAATCAGAGGCAAAATACAGGAGAGAGCAAATAGTTCAGCTCCAGGATTTTTGGGTGATGAGGTGCGGAATAAAAAGAGGAACGCACCGAATTTTGGAGAAGAGGTTTTACTAACAAGCTCTCTACCTTGTACCCACTCTTAAGATTAACTGAACACATCTCGGAAGGTTTCCAGAAAAAGAAAAGCACGGGCGCGGTATTTCTGGATATCCAGAAAGCTTTCGACCGTGTTTGGATTGATGGACTCACTTTCAAGCTAATTTCTTATAACCTACCTCCCCCACTGATTCACCTCATTCACTCCTATCTCACTAATCGTTCCTTCAAAATTAGAATCAACGAGACACTATCAAATGAACACTCTGTATCTGCAGGGTGTCCCCAAGGTTCTTTGCTAGGCCCTCTGCTCTTCAATCTTTATATTAACGACATCCCTGACTACTCATTAACAAAAATTAACCTCTACGCTGATGGCACTGCCATTCATGCAACCTACAAAAAACTGTCTACGATTTCATTTGCAATAAACAAGCACCTCCTTCATTTACAAAATTTCTACGATAAATGGAAAATCAGCATCAACGTTGAAAAATCCACAGCTATTATTTTTACAAAAAAGCACTCACTCCCACCACCAATCATAATGTACAATAAACAGATCCCCTGGTCTCAGGAAGCTAAATACCTCGGTATAATTTTCGATACGCACCTAACATGGAAACAACACATTCTTTACACACGCGATAAGTTCCGGAAAATTATGTTTAAACTCTACCCCTTAATCGGCCGGAACTCTCATTTAAGTATAGAAAACAAAGTGCTTCTCTATACAGCCGTTATGCGTCCAATTTTAGCTTATGCAAGTCCAGTATGGGGTTACGCTGCTAAAACAAATATCAATATTTTAGACACTCTGCAAAATTCTTTAATTCGTATCATTGTCAAAGCCACAAGATATATGCGCAATGATGACATACGTAATGCATTAAGGCCTCATAGGACTCTTAAATTTCATTTTTTTTCGATTTTTTGAAAAAAATATATGTTAAAGCCTCAACGTTTCTGAGCATTTTGCAATCAAAACTTTGTTGATACTGTGAAAACTTCCGAAGTTATTGAGAAATAACTAGTAACACGTAAACAACTACTTTCATCTGCCACGCCCACTTTTGACATCTGTCAGAACACATTCCAAACATTTTAATATTTCGCCGATTAGTTTTATTAAAAGAGCCACACCTAATATCAAATTGATTTCGGGAGTAGCATAACTACAACTCAACTTTTAACTTCGTTTAATCTAAGCGGGATTGTTTATTTACATTTCGATTTTGGATTAGCATTCTTTTTCATTTGTTATTGAAAGCTTTTGAACATGGATGCTCCATTGAAAAAAACTTCATCCGGAAAGAGACCAAAGAAGAAAAGATTTCAAGGAAACATGTATCGGAAGAAATCTCTGTCTGAAAATGGTATTATTTCTTTTGAAAATGTTTCGCCAAACAAAAGTTCATCGGCGAAAAAATTGCCAAGTGCACACAAGATTTCAGAAGCTTACGAAAATGTTTGCGCTGAGTTTCAAGGTTATAGACTAATCGACATTAGTTTATTATTTTCCCAAATTGAAAAGTTACTTTGTTGCTCTGTGTGTTATGGCAAAATAAAAATGAGTGAAAAATCCACTGTAGGATTATTTTCCACATTTCAGTTCACATGCAGAAAATGTAGCATTGAAAAAAAATTTAATTCCTGTGAATTGATTGGTATAAAAAAATATACCTGAAATCAACAGACGGTCTGTTTTGGTCATGCGCTATATAGGCCAAGGATTGTCTTCGCTCGAGACGTTTTGTTTTCGTATGTGTTTGCCAAATCCAGTGTCTCAGAAAGCTTACGACAGAATAAATGCAAAGATAGCTGATATAAGTGAAGAGTTTGCAAATGCATCGATGAAGAAAGCTGCTGCTGAGGAAAAAATTATTGATGGCACCGTAAATTCTGTTGTAGTTAGCGGTGATGGGACCTGGAAGACCCGTGGGCATACTTCACTTATTGGAGTCTGTGCAATGATTGGAGCTGACTGCGGGAAAGTTCTCGACATGGAAGTCGTGTCCTCTTATTGCAAAGGATGTGACTCCGATAAAGGGCCAAAGTTTGGACCAAAATATAGTGCTTTTTTGGCTAAACATCAAATTTTCTGCAGAAAAGACCATAGCGGATCTGCTGGAGGAATGGAAGTTTGCGGAATGCAGAAAATTTTTTTCCGATCAGCACAAAAACATGGATTAAAGTATCAGCGATACATAGGTGATGGTGACTCAAAGACATTTTTGTCTATTGCTGAAAAAGAACCATATAGGGATAGTGTTCCCATTGTAAAAATAGAGTGCGTGGGCCATGTCCAAAAGCAAATGGGTAACCGCTTGCGGAAGTTGAAAGCTTTACGGGGGAAAAAGAAGCTTTCCGATGGGAAAACAATTGGTGGGAAAGGTCGCCTAACCGATGCCATTATAAGCAAATTGACGACTTTTTATGGCAATGCTATTCGTGCCAACTCCCATAATGTGAATGAGATGAGGCAAGCCGTCTGAGCTGTGTGGGCTCATACATCCAGCACAGATGATGAGCCGAAACATTGGTTTTGCCCAACAGGCAAAAATAGCTGGTGTAAGTACAATGTTTCGGTTCACAACAATACAGTGAATGAATTTTCTCACAAGAACACCTTACCAAAAGCAGTTTCTGAAGTGATTAAACCTGTTTTTAAAGATTTATCACACTGGAAATTGTTAAGAAGGTGTTTAGGGGGGAAAACTCAAAATGCTAATGAGTCATTGAATTCACTGAGTTGGAAGTATAGCCCGAAATTGATTGGATTAGGAATTAATGTCACAAAAATAGCTGCATGTGAATACAATGATGGAAGTAAGAACAGAATTGATCTGATGCGTGCTTTGAATTTAAAAATAAATAAAACAAATGTTTTGAATTGTGTAAATATTGACAAAGCGCGCAAGTCAACGGCTAAGAGACAAGCTTCTAAAACCTCCTTTTAAGCTCGTAAAGCTAAAAAACTTAAAATACTCAAACAAATTGAGCAATGCAAGCTTGCAGAGGGCAATATTTATGCTGCTGGGACTTTTTAAAGCATACTGGTATGTTTAATTTTCTTTTTTGTTATTTTTTATCTTTAACTTCATTTTTCTCAAAATGAAAAATTTTGCCTTGCGTGCAGAATTTTTCAAAAACTATTTATCATATCAATATGAAATTTCATAAAAAATGTTCAAAATAAGGCTTTTTATAACTTATACAAAAAGTTTTAAACAAATTTTTTATATAATTTTTTTATTTGTGTTTTAATTGAATTTTTCATAAAATTTAAAAAAATTTTCATAATTGTATTTTAAAAATATTTTTCTCTAAATGCTTTAAAAGTGTGTATAAGTTCAAAAAGGAACACTTTTATATCAAATAAAATTAATTTTGTGAATTTTGATCAATTCTGTTCTTCAGGTTTCTGCGCGGTGTAAAATGCTAATTTTCATATTTTGAAAAATTGACCAAATTTTATTTCTTAAAAACTTTTTAATTTTTCTCAAATTTTCTGAAAATTTGAGAAATAATGTAAATATATATGACTATCATGTGGTAAAAATTTCAAAATATTGTTTTGTTTTATTGCTAAGTTAGGTTGAATCCTAGGAGGACCCACTTTTGGTCGCCAAATTTTTTGTCGCCAAATTTTGAGCGATAAAGGTTACAATATGGTAACCTTTCCATTTCATCAAAAATTTGATTTTCAAATCATCGAAAAAATGGCAACCCTAAAAAAAAGTGCAACATTTTTCGCCTTTTCCGAAAAAACGTCATTTTGACATTTGACTTCGCTGGAGGTTGTTAAGAATGGCGTGTGAAAGGAAATTACTTTAAAGTGAGGCTACGATAGGTTTCTTTGTGCTCCTGGGCATATAGGGGAAGAAAGAGACGTTAGAATGCTGTATGAAAGCTAATTTATTTGCTTCTCGTTATGAATGTTCGAGGTGTAAAAAAAAAAATATGCGTTTGCAAAAGCGAAAGGTTGACGGCTACGAATGGCGTTGCCGCAACCAGTCGAAAGATAATCGCCACGACGTCGTTCGGAGTGTGAGAAAGGGCACTTGGTTTAGCGAAAGCAAACTTGCTATAACTATTATCTTGCGTTTGACGAGATATTGGTTTGGCAAGAGCATGAATGCGTTCGTGGTGAATGACTTGAAAGATAATAAGAATATGAGACAAAGTTAATAAGACATGTGGCGGCGATCTTACGATCACAAGTTGGTGAATGAGAATTTTCATAAATTCCTTGCATCCATCGCAAGGGTGTATCTACCAACAGATCATGACGAAATGCAAGCGTAAGGTAAGTGCTTTTTAACATTTTTTAAAATTGATTTCGTGTATTTCTTCGATTTTATCTTTGCGAAACGCCCCTTTCGTCCTTTTTTAAAAATGTAAATCATGTACACACTGGTTTTAGAATACTTTTTTAAAATGAATTTCATTGCTTTCTCCGTTTTTTTTCTTTATATAATTAATTTAATGTATTTATTCGCGATTTCATCTTTGCGAAACGCCTATTTCATCCCCCCTCCTCCCCCTCCGCTGACGCATGCGCTTCCCAAGAGTTTTTCGTCATTGACGCCTTTTTGAAAACCTTCAATTTGGCGCTTTTTGGCGAAAAAATTTTGGCGCCAAAAACAGCAGTGGGTCCTCCTAGGATTTTACCGCTAAGTTACATTGGTTAGAAGAAGGATGTTTTCTTCGAGTGCACGGATATCTGTTAAGGGTCCTATGACCCCTTAAAAATTACCAGTTTTAAAGCCCATATTCAGAAAATTGCAATTAACTTCTTTGATGATCTATCAGAAACCAACAACTATAATATGCAAAACTTAATTCCATACATTCCTAATGATAATTCTAAGAGACCAAGAAGAATACTTCTTGATTCGTATAATCCTCCTTAACTTTAATTTTTCGTGCAATATTTTTATTGCACCTCATTTTACTAAAATTTTACTTTCTTTAAATATTTTTGTCACTATTTTTCTCTTGCCTTCCCCACTGGACTTGCGCCTCCCCATTTCTTAAACCCCAGCCTCCAGGGCAGCCAATTGGAGTCACTGTTCACTTTACCCAGCAACCAATCAGAGAGCAGTCACTAAGCTCTCAGCCAAGTCAAAAACTTTTCCAAACTCACCATCCAGACGAAGCACCGAAGCCACGCTTCCCGGATCCCATCGATCATCCAATCGCCGTCATGCCACCTAGCAGAATGTAAAACCCCACTCTCGCCATGCCCCTCATCGAAGACTTGTCCAGATATGGGATTGAGGACTGTTCTTACAGTCCAGAAGCCCAAAAAAGCAACGCCTATTCAACGCCTATTTTGGAGAAGAGAGAGGCTCTCCCAGATTTGCAGGAAAAAAATGCTGGAACACCACCAGACTACCGGGTACCTTCCATGTCCCCGCCATCTTCACTCTCTCTCTCTCTCAAATTAAGTTCCTTTTTTTTTTCATTGATCTTCTTTTTTGTAAAACCTAATTCCTTAATTGTGCTTGTAAACCTAAATCCTTAATAAATTTATCATTAATCGTAAATGTTAGTTTTGGTAATTGAAGCTTTTTTTTTAACATTGGTCATGATACGATGTGTAATTATTGAACCTGGGTTACTTAAACGAAATAAATTAAAATAGCATCGCATCACTATGTAAAATAACATACAAAAAACCCAGTAACCTTGATTTATTAAACTAAAGCTCAACTGATCAGTCTAAAGTCTTATGTACATAGATCAGTGGTTACAAGAATATACCTAATTCATTTTATGCATCAAGAACTTTGGAGTGGGGGGGATCCGGATACGGGAACCTTTTCCTTGAGTCCGCCACTGTGTAGGACTTATTAGTTTTGTGGGGTTATGCGCATTTATCCTATCTGTTTTAAAAAAGTAATCTCTTCTAAATGATATAAAATACATTTTGTTGTACGACATCCTAAAATTCTTACAGAAGGACTTTTTAATGCGGCATTGACAAAAAAAAAGAAAGAAAGAAAACTAAAAATATAAATATACACATATATTACTCATGTGTCAGATTGCTTGAGAATAACGAAGATTAATGCGTTTCCGATTTTTTTCTTTTTGCTTTTCTAAGGAACACTCATCATAATCCTCAACAAAAAGAGAGTACTCTAAGGTGAAAAGAAGCTCCATTAGTTCGATTAGTATATTTCCGAATTCACCTCAGATGACCCCATTCAGATTTTCGATTGAATTATGCAGAATCGATCCATAAAAGCTCCATGAAAACTAATATGCAAAATAAAATGGTTTTATCAACAAATTCACAAAAAAAATTTAACGTTTACGTATCAATTCCATAAAATATAAAGTTACCTGAATCATTTATAAAAATGTGTACAGTCAATTTTTGACGAATCTGTACGGAACCTTTCCACTAATATTCTTAGGCGTCGTTTTGGGGATTATAAATTCGCGTATATTTCCAATCAACTCCAAAAAGTGAAAAAGATATGCAAAGTAGATAGGGTATTTAAGTAGAGCGTTGTAAGCTAGCAAGTATGAAGGCTATTGAGCCAGCAGCAGTAGCCTCAAATTTAGAGGATTCCATGGGATTACGTTAGTGAAGCCTTATTGCTGTTATTCTACGGAAGAACTAGAAAGCTGATATACCAAGCGGTAACTATAATTTATTTACGCTTAAAATAAGCGTTAGTTTAATAAAATTAGTTAAAGTTAATGAAAGCTAATAATTCGAGTTACGTGTATTTCTCGGACCTCCTAATTCGGTAGACCTTATTTGATCTTGCGCATAATTATTGATTAATTTCATAATTCGTAATTTAATTTAATATTAAAGGTAAATACTTTTGTTTGACGTAACATAAAAATATTATACGTTATTGGAGTTTTTTTTCAGTTTTTGAGAATTGAATTGATATAATAAATACAAGTTATTATTATACAAAATGGCCCTTAGTGATTCTTTGCCTCAAATTAATCATGGTGTCCAGGGTGGAACCAAGGGGGGTCCACACAGAGGCGCCCAACGCATAAATCCCGAGTTTAAAGTCGGATCTAATTTTCGAATCATCCCTGAGCAGTATTTTTCGGGGATGGAAAATATGGCTGAGTTCTTGGAGAATATTGATAATAACTTAACATATTACGAGATACCCACACAACTGGCTTGTGCATATTTAAAGGGTTATCTCACAGGACGGGCACTAGATTGGTTTGAGATTCTTGGTTATAGTGTTGTAGAAGACAAGGCGACGGATTACGCACACTTAAAGCAAGCTTTGACAGAACAGTTCCCCGTGGTTAGGAATAAGTCGGAACTCGAAACGCGTTTTTACGCATCATCTCAAAAGCACAATCAGAAACCTTCCAATTTTGTATATGAATTATTAAAGGTACAAAAATATTAAAACTAGAAATGACGGAGGAAAAATTGCTAGATCATGTTATTAGTAGGTTAGAACCTCAGATTTTAGATTATGTGGAGTTTCGACATCCGCAAACCACGTCTAACCTTCTACAAATAATTGATAAGTACGAGGAAAGGTTTCTAAATAGAAAGATCAGGGGTTCGAGTCGGGAATTCCGAGTTACAAACCAAAGCGAGAACAATCGTTTCCCTGACAGGAATCGGCAGGAAAATTAGAGGGAGACGAGAGGTAACAACAGATACTGTGACAATAGCAGACCGCACAGGGAATTCAATAGATTTGAGGGTCAAGGTGTTGCGGATAATCCGAGATTCGATGGTCGACTCCGAGGTGGTCAATCTGATCATAGATTCCATAATCAAGGCGGTCGACAGGGTGGTTCGAGAAACGGTGCTTTCAGGGGTCAGAATGATCAAAACAGTTATTTAAACTTTTAAGCGATCGATGCGAGTATGGGGGTGATCGATCGCGATGTACAGAAAATCCTCCCGATACGGAACACCGAACTATAAGGATATCCTCACTACGAATGACTCCAGTAGATTTACCTTATGTGCCCATTCTTTTAAATGAAACATTCATTACAGCCCTTTGGGACACGGGAGCGGAGATATCTTTTATATCAGAGGAGGTCTATCGCAGATATTTTTCGTATCGACCGCGTCAAAAGACTAATGATAGAGTAGTGACGGCCCAAGGAGTGTTGTCACTTAGGTCGGGTCGAAATACAGATTCGGATCCGAGAATTCCAGAAAACCTGGGAGTTTCACATTCTTAACAATATGCAAAACCAGTACATCTTAGGCATTGTTTTTATGAAGGAGTCCAAATTGACTTTAGATTTCGATAAGGAATCTTGGATCATTCAAGATGAACAAAGTAAACAGTTGCCAAAAGTGGAAAAGCCGGTCGAGATTGATCTATTCGATACAAAGCTCGGTGAAGGGCAAAAGCAAAAATTAAAGGATTTATTTAATAGTTTTAAGGGCTATTTTCAAACCAGCCGGGGTTAACTCATGTTTTATACCATTAAATCGATACTGGGGACCAGGGGCCAGTAGTGTCAAGACCCTACCGATATGAAAGGGTAAAAAAAGGAATAATTTACTATCACATTGAGAAAATGTTACAGGAGGGTGCAATTCGTCCTATTCAATCCTCAAACGCGTCACGGGTGGTTTTAACGCGCAAAAATAATGGCCTTCCTCCAGATTCTCCAGAGGCGTATCGATTCGCGATTGACTATCGAAAACTCAACGCCATCACTAAACACCCGTGATAGCCATTACCGGTGATTGATCACCTGATCACAAATATTCCACATACCGGTATTACGTCGACATTAGATTTAAAATAGGGCTACTTTCAATCGCCGATTAGTCCGAAAGATATCGAGAAAATCGCGTTTATAACACGAAATGGCACTTTTGCATTCCTCAGAATGCCATTCGGCCTTTCAGGGGCGGCGTCACATTTTCAAAAGGCCATCGACATTATATTGAAACCGGTTTAAGGGCGTTTCGTGATGGTTTACATGGATGATGTCATCATTGCATCTCCATCGTTTAATGAACACATAGATCATTTGAATCAGGTATTTACATTGTTGAGAGACGCAGGGCTAACACTAAATAAGGATAAATGTCACTTCGCACGTGACAAATTGAAGTATTTGGGTCTCATAATTAGTAAGGAAGGGATTGAAACCGACAATAGTAAGGTCAGGGCAATCGCAGAAATGAAACCCCCTAAAAATAATAGGGAAGTGTCGAAGTTTTTAGGGATGGCGGGGTGGTATCAGAAATTTATACCCCACTATGCAGATATATGTGAACCATTATATCGGTTAAAGAAAAAGGGGGCTAAATTTAATTGGTCACAGGAAGCACAGGATGCTTTAATAAAAAAAACGAGCATTAACAGAGGCGCCAGTTTTACAGTTGCCGAATTTTCAGGAACAGTTTAACTTATTTACGGATGCTAGTGGGGTCGGAATTGGTGCTGTGCTGAATCAAAATCACAGACCCATTGCATTCGCGTCTAGAACCCTGAACAAGGCCGAAAGAAACTATACAGTTACAGAACGCGAATGTTTGGCGGGGATATGGGCATTGAATAAATTTAAAACTTATTTTGGATCACTACCGATGATGGTAATCACAGATCACGCGGCATTAACAAAGCTAACGAATGGGAAAAACTTATCTAGTCGGATGATTAGATGGGCACTCAAGTTATCCGAGTTTAACATTGAATGGGAACATCGATCTAGTGTCCAAAACGTTGTCACGGACGTAATGTCTAGGAATCCAGTAGGCAATATGGATGGATCCCAAATTTCGTGCGCAGATCTTCGAGACTTAGCCTTTAACTCCAGAGAAAACTCTTTCGAGAGCAAAGGGAAGATCCTGAGTTAGGGCACATCTATCTTTATTTAGAAAACCAGACGATCTTTCCGTTAATGCAACTGTATGCGAGGGTTGGTACCAGGATTCTAAATTAATTGATGGTCTACTCTTTTACGCGAGAAATATTCTACAACTCTTGGAGAACTAAACGTGTACATTCCTAAATCTCTTCGCGAAGCAATAATGCAAGGATTTCATGATCTGCCATTAGCAGGCCATTTAAGAAAGAGGAAGACTAATTTATAAAATTCCGTGACACATGTTATTTTCCGTATATGAGGAAATATATATTTGAATATGTATCAACCTGTGACCGGTGTCAAAAATTTAATTATAAAAATGCGCTACCAGCTGGTCGATTAATTCCGATAGTATCGAATTACCACAATGAAATCGTAATGTTAAACTTATTAGGCCCCCACCCCGTATCCTGACCCGAAAGATATAAATTTCTATTGGTAATAACTGACCACTTCAGTAAGTGGAGTGAGTTTATTCCTTTACGAAAAGCTTCGGCCCAGGTCCTAGCTAACGCCCTTTTTGAAAATTATATTTCACGTTATGGAGCTCCTATTTCTTTGATTAGTGATAATGGTCCCCAGTTTATATCCGAGGTCTTCGAACACCTAAGTCACAGGTTGGACATAAAACATGTGAAAACGGTAACATATCGGCCGCAGGCAAATTTAACGGAAAGAGTTAATCGCACCTTAGTGCAGATGATAGCTTGTTTTGTAGAGGAAAATCACGATAATGTGGACCGATTTCTCCATGAGTTTGCTTTCGCGCTGCGCACAACAGTTAATGAAACGACAGGTAAAACTCCGGCTGAGTTATTCTTAGGTAGAAGGATTATAACACCTTTTAGTAAATTAATAAATGTCACAGAGGGTGCTGAATATGTAGGAAGAAACATTGAGAAATTATTCGATGAGGCAAGGCAGAATATACGGAAACAACATAAGACTTGAGAAAAATACTATAATAAGAAAAGGAGAGAGGTTAACATCAAAGTAAATCAGTGCTTCTCAAACTTTCGATACTGGCGCCCCCCTTATCAATCACAATTTTTATCGCGCCCCCCTTATACATTAATAATGTACTGAATGCAACGATAATGCACTTTTTTTACGCTAAAGCAGTAATCTTAATTATATACCGTACAAATTCATGACATAAGTTTTAAATTTTGTATATGTTGCTTTAAAGCAAAAACAATATTAAGTAATAGGATAATTATTATGTTATTTTTTCCTTTCTCTAATTTTTAAATTGGAACATATTGCAAAATGCGGTGGCTGCTGAGAAGACAAAATATAGATATCAGCTTTTTTTTAGAAAGAACTCAGTGGGTCAATTTCTAATCATAAGCATTCCTTTGAAAAATTTGCTCTGTAAGACAAGCCCATGGAAGTCGCTAATACTTATTAAACTTGTTCTTAATTTAGCATTAATTAATTAGTTATAAAATACTCTGTGCAGCACTGATACATTAAAAGTATACCGGCTGAAGTACCCGCTATTTGCACGAGTTCATTTATAAGAAAATAAAACATTATTGATATAATCGCTGAATTTTAAGGAGAGTAAAGCCAAGTGCGCGACAATGTTTACAAAATGTAAAATGATTTTTTTAAATCATTGCTCATATTATAATTAGTTTTAAGCGAACTGTAATTTTAAGCCTCACAGAATTAGCATTTAGAATTGATGTTGAATAATGAACAATAATATTAAATTCCGATGATAAATAATTGTATTCTTTTTAATATTTAAAGTGAAACCTGGAGCAGGCACGCACTCGATACTAATGGTCGAGTGGGGTTATTGAGCCACCCCAATTTTTTATAATTACTTTTATAGTACACAATAAAAATCGTAATTCCAGTGAATAATTTAATTAAGAGAAAATATACTCACCTACTTTCAAGAACACAGAAAATATTTCGGAAAAAAAGTTATCACACCGGGAACTTTAGTCAAAACAAGTACCTTAAGATTGTAAAAAAACGTTTGTCACTCCCAAAAAAGAGGGAGATATGTGACAAATATATTTTAGTTCACACGTTAAGACCGTCAAACAGGAGGATAGTGTCAGAGCCATTGGTAACAATTAAACAGTTCAGCCAGAATTACCAATTTCATGCACTCTGTTCTCGGCGTGACAGCTCCGGAATAAAAATGTATTTATTACAATATGGATGTTCAAAAAAATTATGTAAAACGTTTTTCATTATGCTTTTTTATATATGTTTGGGAATAACTCATAGAAATAAATCTTGGCCAAGTAATTCTTCAAAAAGCTCTCTGTGCTTTTCCAAAAATCATAAAAATATTTTACAAGGAAAAAAATCGCTGCAGAAATAGTTTATTTGCAACTTCCTTAAATGAAAAAACAAATACATAAGAGCAGGGACGTAACTAACCGTACAAGTAAGTTCGAAGGTTAAACCGCAGCAACTACATTCTGCTGCCTATAGCTGATGACAATAATATAACAGTGATGAATTTTTTATCTTCCTAAGATTTTTTTTCGATTATGGGTCTGGGTTTTGTTTTTCTCATTTTGGTTTGAAAAGAAACCGTAATAGAAGTAGAAGCTTTAATTTTTATGACGTAATATCGCAGATATATAAATTATATTAGTGTAAATGTGTATTTTTTATTATGTCAGAAAGTATTTTGTTTTACTTCATTCCAGTAAATAATTTTTTTAATCTTTTATTTTCGATATGCTCGCGCCCCCCTTGTACGTTTATGTAATATCGCAGATATATAAATTATATCAGTGTAAATGTGTATTTTTTATTATGTCAGAAAGTATTTTGTTTTACTTCATTCCAGTAATTTTTTTTTAATCTTTTATTTTCGATATGCTCGCGCCCCCCTTGTACGTTTATCGCCCCCCCAGGGGGGCGCGCCCCACAGTTTGAGAAACACTGAAGTAAATGATTTGGTGTTGGTACAAACTAATTTTATGAGTGCTGCGGGTAGCAGAGTGGTCGGAAAGTTTATGCCTAAGTTTGAAGGGCCATATAGAGTGTTGGAAGTTCGGAATAACAATTTGATCATTTGGAAAAAGGGAAAAAGGGTCGCAGTTAATATCGACCAGGTGCGAGTGTACCATACGAGACAGTCCAACACAATTAGTTTTGATAGTCAGGTTTAAACACTATATGAAGGACACTATATGAATCCAAAAGATCTATATAGGAAAACCTCGAGTGAGGAGAGTAAGGGTCGTAAATCAAATAAGGGAATGCCGGATTGGAGAATCCCAGATTGAAGCGTAAAGTAAAGTCAAATGGGTCAGTGGAGAGGACTGATAAAAAGAGGTCCAAAATATGCAGGAAAAGATCTCTGCAGGAGTCCGAACATGGGGACCAGAAAAGACCAACCCCTGTACCAACAAAGGGGATAAAGAGAACAGTCCCATCCTCTATATCATCTAGAAAACATAAATATAGGAGACCTAATAACCCTTCCCAGGGACCACAGTCCATTGCAGGTTCCTCACATCAACTAGATACAAGGCAGTGCAAGCCACCTACAGAAGAGAGCAAACAAGGAGCCAGTATGATAGGGCCCTGGAGACCAGGACAACTTCGAGCAAAGGAAACAGAGCAGCTGAGAGGAGACCGGTCCGGTCTAGGCCGGCGACAACAGTGAGACCTTGTCCTTACTACCTACGGAGCTGATTAAAGAAGCCCGAAGGAACACCAGAAGAGCAAAGGAGCACTGGGATCGACAGTCTACCGCAGAACACCCTTAGGAGAAGGAGCCTCAGCAGGGAAGCCTTAGACGGAGATCCGGCGGATAGGAGCGAATAGAGGACAAAGAAAAATATCAGGTTGTATCTCTCTCTCGTTTCTTTTTTTCTCTCCTTTCGAACAAGTGGTCAGAAGAATTATTGCAATGAAGGAAGTCACGGGCGGATGTTTAAAATTTAAGAAGCCAAGCAAAAGTGGACACTAAAATGAGTGTGTTTTTCTTGAACAGAAAAATAAGTTTTGTCTTAATTTTTTTATATAAATATGGAGAAAACATTTGTAAGAATGCATTTGTTTACTTCTGTGTATGACTTCGCTAAGATGCGACAATTCCTTTGGTTATTTGTTTTAATGGTTTATTGAAAAATGTTTGAAATTGTATGTATATGTATGTGTATATTTTTTCTCACATCTGGTGGCTTGGGACGCGGCGTATTTAGGTAGTACTAACATTTAACACTAACAAGCGCAGCATGCATGGAATGGAAATTTTAAGGAGCCAGATGCTTTAATTGATGTATAAGAAAATGTTATGTAAAATGTGAATGAGTTTGTACAAACAGTATATGTTTGTTTCTTTCCACTACTTAAAGAAGTTTTCATTTCCGGGTAGCTGACCCTGAGCATTGCATAGAAAGCGACGATTCAACTGTAAATGAAGCAAGAATAAGTGTGTATAGTTTTATAAGTAGTTAAGTAAAGCACATAGGCAGGTTTTTTTTCCACTTCGGTGGTTTTTCCCTCGCCTCTTAGTCAAATGGGTGTGCTGAAGGGAAATCTAAACTTGTAAATGTTAAGTCAAACAAAATGAAGTTTGTGGTCGTAATGCTTTTCTTTCTCTTAGGGAAGGAGAATTTTTAAAGTATCCGATGGTTAGATATATATTAAAGTCGTAGAGACTATAAATCAAGTTTAGGAATTGGTTACGTAATTTATTTTCAGGCCATTTGTGACCTTCGAATAAATCACGTTTTCTTTTTGGAGGTGGTTGTGACGAATCTGTACGGAACCTTTCCACTAATATTCTTAGGCGTCTTTTTCGGGATTATAAATTCGCGTATATATATTTCCAATCAACTCCAAAAAGTGAACGGGATATGCAAAGTAGATAGGGTATTCAAGTAGAGCGTTGTAAGCTAGCAAGTATGAAGGCTATTGAGCCAGCAGCAGTAGCCTCAAATTTAGAGAATTCAATTGGATTACGCTAGTGAAGCCTTATTGCTGTTGTTCTACGAAAGAATCTGGAAAGCTAATATAACATGTGATATACTATAGTTTATTTACGCTTAAAATAGGCGTTAGTTTAATAAAATTAGTTAAAGTTAATGAAAGCTATTAATTCGAGTTACGTGTATTTCTTGGACCTCCTATTTCGGTAGACCTTATTTAATCTTGTGCATAATTATTGATTAATTTCATAATTCGTAATTTAATTTAATATTAAAGGTAAATCCCTTTTGTTTGACGTAACATAGAAATATTATATGTTATTGTAGTTTTTGAGAATTGAATTGATATAATATATATAAGTTATTATTATACAAAAGGGCTCTTAGTGACTATTTGCCTCAAATTAATGTTGGTGTCCAGGGTGGAACCCAGGTGGGTCCACACAAATTCGTTTACTCTAGATCAAGTCAAAGCGGAATAGGATTGAAGTGAAAATTTTTGAATTTATTTAAAGGAAAAATGCGCAACAAAATTTTTAGCACCTAAGTTTTCAGCTTATAGAAATATGGAGGCCGTAAGCCAATTTTTCTTTAAAAAATTGCATTATCAATCAAAGCTATATCATTGGGAAAATAGAATTCAACAGATTCTGTAAACACATGTTTCTAAACCATAATTAAATATTATTTATTTAATATTAGAATACTTCTACGTACCGCAAAAGGCGTATAACGCGCACTTTCACCACAAAAAATAACATCAAAATTTACGGGTGCACGTTATATGCGGGTATAAAAATGATAGCTTTTAAAATAAAAAGGAGATAAACATAAAAAAAACTAGACTTCTACATATATGTAAATACTGTTTATTTAAAAGAAATGACATACCTTATGAACTCAAAGAGTTGTAATTCTAGAAATATGCTATTTTTTTCTAAAGCCTTGGATAATACCTCTAATAAAGGACTTCAAAATATAAGAGCACTGCATATGTACATTTCAGGTTTTTCCGTAAAAGTGGGGGTGCGCATTATTCAACGAATATACCTAAAAATTAAAAAATTCTGCTTGACAGTATAGGTGTGTGTTATATCCGTCGGATTTTATGGTATGTAAGGATGCCTATATGTTTAATGTTGAAAATGTTCTGATTAGGTTTGGTTATAGATTTTTATATTTTGGTTCCAAAAAGAGTATAACTATTCTTCAAATTAACTCTTGTGAATTTAAAATAATCGCTTAAAAAATCGAGAGAATATGTGATTGAATATAATTACTTTTAAAATCTTCCATAAATCATGAAATTACTCTTTAGCATTTGCAAATTAAATAGAAACAGCTTTGATACAAAAAAAGTATAGTTTTTCTTGAATTACATTTGAATTCTTTTACTTTATAATTCCAGTCACTTAAACAAAAGATGATGGTTCTTTTATACATAAACCATTCATCTCCAGCTAATGCATTTGGTCCGAGCCATTGATTTTTTATCCTATAAATGTATAAAGCTGTAGGAGTTCCTTATAGAAATTTCGTGGGTGATACTTCAAAAAAGACATATCTGTTTACCTTTACTTTTTTTTCGGGCGAATATTTCGTAAACAACATCCTATTACAGATAAAAGCTACTTCTATGAATCTTCGCATAGATTTTGCTAAAATAAATTCTCTCTGTGTTCACAATATTCTCAGAAAACCAACATAGATCTACGATAAACAGTAGACTCATCGAGATGTAATTTACGGTTATTTGATAAGCCTAAAACGTATTCTATCAAAATGAGCTTATTTGATATATAAATTATCTTATTACCAAAAAAAAAAACTAATTTGAAAAAATACAACATCAAATACACTAACCTTTCTTTGTTTGCTTATATTCATATGCGCACATAAAGAACTCTTAGTACTAGTTTGTTTACAATGAGTGGAATTTGATTGAATACTTATCGATGAATACAAATTATCTAGTCTTTTTACTTAATAAACATAAGTCAAACGAAAGAAACAATTTTCTTTTTAAATTTAGCTGTGTGCAATAAAGTTCGGATCAACTGATGAGACGTTCCTTCACTGAATAATATATATAATCATTCCCTCCCCCCCAAAAAAAAAAAAAAAAAAAGAAATGAAGTCACGACATTACGAGTAAATGATTACTGGGATGAGTTTTTTTTATTGTTACAGGTTTATACAAATAAATTAGAGCTCTTGAGCCTTTTAAGGCGGTGCGAAGCAAAATGACAAATGTGAAAATAGATTAATGGATGGCTAATTTTCCCAAAATTAAAACAAAACTAACATGTAATAACGTAAATGGCAAGAATGTCCAAATTTGTTTCTGTGTTCTAAGTTTTTTCTATTGTTTTTTGCCATTATATATAAATCGGGTTTGAGGTACATCGATATAAAGCCTCATGAGCGTAAATTTGAAGGAAAAAAAAATTCCTCATAAGTAATTTTGAGGAATAAATATCTTCATGTTCTTAAATTTGATGGAAAAGATCCTCATATATGTACATTAATTTTGACGCTTGCACAATTATGGGATCACACCTATAAATCCACGTCTGGGAGCAGTGGCGTAACGTACACCCCCGAATTACGGGGAAGAAGGCGTTCTAAGGGGCCCAAGCTTGACTGACGCCAAGTACGAATTTGGGCT
Source organism: Trichonephila clavipes (assembly GCA_019973935.1). Taxonomy (NCBI): domain Eukaryota; kingdom Metazoa; phylum Arthropoda; class Arachnida; order Araneae; family Nephilidae; genus Trichonephila; species Trichonephila clavipes. The sequence goes on from BMAU01001042.1 coordinate 1,112,799, forward strand.
TGGGTCTCAAAACCTGACTTTGCAGGGGGGACTTAGTTATTCTTCGTTACGCCACTGACAGGGAGACAAGGTAAATTGCAATTTTAGATCTTGCTATGTTTCTTAAACAAGAAATAAGTTCAAACACTATTGTATTTATAACTATCCTAGTGTTTTTTACTTTTGTTCGTGGCTATACTGGCATATATGGAAGCGAAAGGGTTGATTTTTTGGCAAAACCCGCAACCAAGCGGGGGATTGAAATTTCAGTCAATATTCCGAAATCGTTCTACAAGAAAAGAAGAAAATATTTCCACCCTTTGGAACACTCAGTACACTCAATCAGCTCACTCTTTTCAGACAAAGAAATTGTTTCGAACCATTTCACATAGACTATCATGCGATCTCTTTTTTACAAATTATAAAATCACTCAATTCCTTACAGGCCATGGTAATTTTAAAGTGAACCTCAATAAATTTAACCCGTGTCCTTCCAAACTTTGTGACTGTAATTTTGGTGGGGAGCAAAATGTTGAGCATATCGTATCCTCTTTTGTTCAAAATTTAAGAAAGAGAGAAAATGCCTGAAAACCAAACAACATGCTCTTAAAATCAAATGGCCTCCTAATTTTTCACAACTTTCTTCAAGTAAAGCTTCGTTCACTTTATTTTGCATCTTCATTGATCTGATTTTGTAATTTTTTGTAAATTTTTCATTTCTCTGTTTTCGTAACTTCGTTGTATTGGTTTTATTACGTAATTGTTTTTTTTATTTTGTAATGTATTTTTGTTTTTGTAATTTATTTTTGTTGTTTCATTATTTCGTAATTTTTGTTTGTTATTTACTTTTTAGCTTATTTATCTTATTTTGTTTGTTTTACTTACTTCTGTAAGCCCCTTGTAATACTTGTGGTGCACGGAAATTATTTTATATATCTTTCTTTAATAACAATAATAATAATAACCCTCTATTTTGGTCGGAGTTTCAAGTAAATATACATTTTGTACAAAGAGCTGTGTTTTTTAGGCATTTCACCAGTGGTTCTCAAACTTTCACTACTGGCGACTCAATTTTCAATCATAATTTTTATCGCACCCCCCAAATAATAATCTATTGAATACAATAATAATGCACTTTGACGCTACAGCTACAATACGATCATAATTATAAACCGTACAAATTACCAATACTAGTATTAAATTTTGTATATGTTACTTTTAAGTAATATACATTTTTATTTTTTTACTTTTTAGTTCGATTCACTATAAAAGCGTATTTTTTAATTTGTTTTTAAACTATAATTTATTTTATAATTATTATTGCTATACACCATAAAAATCACAATGCCAGTGAATAATTTAATTAAGAGAAAATATACGTACCTACTTTCAAGGACTTCTCAATTTTTCTTTGATGATTTGAGAAAAAATCCGATAAAACTAAAGAAAATGTTGCAAATGTGCGTGCCCTTAATAAAGGACATAAATCATAGACACTTTTCGCTAACAATACAGGAACGTTATTTTCCAGCAAAACTGTCATATTTTGTGCACGTTATTGTATTTTTGTTGTCGTTTGATGATCTACAAACAGTATTTTGAACTTTTTCTTCTTTGTGTCTTTTTGACAAGGCGAAGTGCTACATTTATGGCTTCATAGTTTTCTTCATAGGCAGCATTTGAACATTTCAATTCAACTCAAACGTTTCATGTCTATCGCTTTTCTCATATTTACTTTCACTATCTTGATTATTATCATTATTTCAGCAGGTTCTCAAATTGCTTGATCAGTTTCAATTTCCTTCAATAGAGATCACAGATGCCCATTTTTTTTATATTCTGCTCATTTACATTTATAAACCATAATAAGCCGTACAACACAGCATTTAAAACCACAAAATTATTCATGGGGGAAAGTGTAGCATGTTCATAGAAAATATTTTTGAACCGAAGTGGCGTCACGCTGGGAACTCGATCAAAACAAGTTCCTTGATTATAAATAAACGTTTGCCACTCAAAAAAGAGGTATATTTGTGACAAATTCATTTTAGTTCCCATTAAGACTGTCTAATAGGAGGATACTGTCATGGTCAATGCTAACGAATACACAGTTTTCCCAGAATTAACGATTTCGTGAGCCTGGGTTGACTCTGCGCCTCATGCGACCGCTCTCATGTTAAAAGTGTATTCAATATTAAAATATCGATGTCAGTTCTAAAAAATAATTGTTTAAAACGTTTTTCATTATGCATTATGTTTCAGAATACTCATAAAAATACATCTTCGCCAAACAATCCTTCAAAGTGCTCAATATGCTTATTTATATATCATAAAACTCATTCACATGGAAATAAAACCAACAGAAAAAATATTATTTACAACTTTCCTAAAAAAAGAGACGGAGGGAAACATACCAGTAAGCTTGAAGTTCAAATATATGATAATCAAAAGTAGTATTTTAGGGGTTGAAAGAAACGTAATAAAAAAATCTCTCATCGTGGGACTACAGCAAAGCAAACAAAATGTCTTTTTTTTATTTGGTTATAGGATCAAAAATAGCTAATGAGTGTTTGAAGTGGAATCCTTTATTTTTTATGATCACCAGATGATATATATATAAATTATATCCGGGTAATTGAGCATTTTTTATTATGTCAGAAAGCATTTTGTTTTACTTCATTCTAAAAAGTTATTTTTTTAAACCTTTTATTTTCAATATGCTAACGCCCCCTCGCAGGGTTATCTCACCCCCCAGGGGGCACGCCTTACAGTTTGACAAACTCTGCATTAGACCAAAACTGTCAAGTCTACTTTCGCAATTTTGCATATCTTTCTTTCGGATCTGGGAAGACACAGATACAATCTGCAACTAGAAAGATATTTCCGGGAAGTTTTTCTAAATAATTGTGAATAGGAAAAAAATTTCTGCTTTTTTTTTCTAGATTTCCTTTTTTCCTCAGTGGCTCGACAGCCCAGGGTGGGCCTTGGCCTTCTCAAGAAGCCTTTTCCAGGCCAGTCTTTTTCTAGTTAGTGTTCTCCAATTCTTAGTTCTCAATACTAAGAGATTTTTTTCTAGGCCATCAATCCATCTGATTTAGCCTGCCCTTTCTTCATGTGCCAATTGGTTGGGCACTGAAAACTTTTTTAGTGATGCGGTTTTCGTCCATTCTGACAATGTGACCGGCCCATTCATTGTATTTTGAAGAAGTTAACAATGTCAGATTCTTCATATGATTGATAGAGCTCTAAATTTTAACTTCTTCACCACATTCCATTTTCCTGAATTCCTCCAAAAATAAATCTTAAAATCTTCCTTTCGTAAATACTTATCATGATCTCATCTATTTGAGACATGGATCAAGTTTCACATACGTAAGTTGATACGAATCTTAAGGTATTCGACTACGTTCGGAACCGTGATTTTGCAAAAGCGTATAAATGGGTAATATTTATGATATTTAGTGTCACTTAAATTAGAAAATGTATATAAAATTGTTTTAAGAATATTATTACAATAAAAAATTATTTAAGTACAATATTTTGACAAAAAATGAACATAGAACGATCCATTTTCAAAATATTATCCTTTTGTGAAAAGTGCTTCTATTCTAATAATATTTTGCCTGTATATAGCTCAGACCTTTCTACAGAGGCTCAACTAGATTTTTTGAAGTATATAACTTAGAAGTGGGTTTTTCCATATTTTACGACCACAGAGGGGCGCAATTTTAAGAAAAAAACGCCGATAATTATTTCAATTGGTGGTAACTGTGAAAATAATGTGAATTTTTCAAAAATCCTTTTTCAGACTCTCTCTGGAGAAGTCTTTAATTTATATAAGCGAAGTATTATTATTTTAGAAGCATTTTTATAAAAGGAGAACATTTTGAAAAAAGGTTATTCTACGTTAATTTTTTGCCAAAATATTGTAATTAAATAATATTTTTTTTGTCAAAATGTCCTTAAAACAATTTTATACATGTATTCTAATTTAAGTGACACTGAATATCATGAAAATGATCTATTATTGCTCTTTTTTAAAATCAATCGAACCTTTGTTTTTCTTTTGATTACATTCGATTGCTTATATTTTCGTATTCCATTAAGACAGCTATTGCCATAGTGATTCTCTTTTGGATTTCAGTACTATCGCTTCTATTACTAATTTCCGAATCTAAATATTGATTAGTCTTACGATTTAGTCTTATTCTCATTGATTTTCAGTGCCATCCTGAGGCTAAAGATAAGTGTCTTAAGTGCGCAATAATATCAATGTCATCAGCAAAAGCCAACATTTGTATTGATTTATTAAAGATATTTCCTCTGGTATTGATAGATTGGAATCTCTTACCACTTTTTCTAATGCTAGTTGTAAGAGAAGACATATTAGTGCACCTCCCTGTCGAACGCCATTTCTTATTTTCAATGGGTCCGAAAGATCATTCTGCTCCTTGATCATGATCTTTGTTTCACTTAATGTCAGACCTTTTTTCTAGATTTAATGCATTATTATCCCACCAATTCCAAATTAAAAGGGCAGCATCAATCCTACTTAAGTCATAAAGCACGAAATGTTACCAAGAGATTTAAGATCCCTCAATTTCCATCGCAAAGATGGATAAAATAAGTGGCTTTGTTCATAAAATTACAGGAATAAACTTTATACATGAAATTGTAATAAATGTGTTTTTCTCATCTGTAGAAGTGGTTTTTATCAATGTTGCATTTAATTACTATTTTAAACTGTTTGGTTAGGTATATGAGATTGATAACTTATGCAGTCCCAAACTGGGGTGTAGCAGCCCCCATGAAAAGAATTCAAACTCTACTCAGAATTATTTTTAACGCATCTTAGTACAGTATGTCATACACAATGATTGACACATGGGGCCGATTGCTAAGTGCTCGAAATGTTTTTAATTTTGTACAAAATCATGTGATCAGGGTATCAAAGAGCCATTTTTATTCATACACAGGATCATGAAAAAGGGGAGAGTCTGGTCGTGATCCAAACTATCCGTGCTCCACAATTAATATTTTTTTATACTATTTAAATAATATTTTACACAAAAAAGTAATACTTTCCACTCCTTTAAAAACTAAGAACTACCGAAGATATTTTTATTTCCGTTCCTCAATGCAAGCAGTATCTTTTTGTCAAAATATCCTACTGTTGGAAACCAAACATTCAAGTTTCGTGAACATTGTATTAATAACAGCGTAAGTGCTTTATTCTAAATTTTTGTGTGTGTTCATACTAGTAATTAAAATTGACTTTGGTTGTTCTTTCACGTAAAAGTCGTTTCAACTTTTTTTTAATCAATTTTTAAGCATGTCAGAACATATGGATTGGGTTTTTATATCTTTCTATAGGGGATTTAAGTATATCTCTTTTGTCCCACATTCATACGTGCTCCCGAACTCATATCCTTACTAAAATTTTAAACGCGAAAGTTTGTATGTATGGAGAGATGTTTGTTATTCTTTCACGCAAAAACAACTGAATGGATTTTAATGTAACTTTTCAATAATATAGCTTATACATCAGAATAACACATAGACTATAATTTATAAAGATATCATGTGAAATGTCCAAAATATAACGATAATTGTCCAATAAGTTGGAAAAAATTCTGCCATCAGCAAAAATACCCGCGACAGCATATATCTATCTTTTATGTGTGAAGCAAAACTTTCCCTTTTTGTTTTGTGCACGCCGTGCCTCAGTGCATGCTCGCTTTTAATTTATTCCTTTGATCAATATAATCACTATCTTTTTTTTTATTTCAGAACTAGATTTCGAAGGGAGAGGTGGTGGCAAGATTTTAACATAAAATAAATACAACAGAAAGTAATATTAATGTATTACACTTCCAGATATAAACTATTTACACTATTTTAAGCGTTTGTTATACAAAATGTGTAGCAATGTGTTACTTTTGCTGAGCAGAGATCAGCTTAGGAAGGTATTTTCAAAAATCGACCGATAAGAGAGTTACGGGGAGTTACAAATAAATAAAAAAAATCCCTTTTATCAGCTATTGGATCTACAGACTTAAAATTTAACAAACATGTTTTTTTTTGTTCAGCTGAGATATGCAAAAAGCTTTTTTTTTCTGTTGTTGTTTAATTTGCAATTCACGTAAAATTAACTCATTAAAAACTTCTTTATTCTTCAATCTGTATTGTTTAATTTTTCAATTCACCCGTGTGAAGAACGGGTATACCAGCTGGTATATAAGTATTCAAACTTTGTTGGGTGAGGGAGTAAGTGTTTATTAACGTAAAGCAATATGAGGGCTATTGGTGACGGACCTCGTAATTTAGAACCTTGGTCAAGTGACGAGGATGACGCCTGGAGGAGTTTGGCACCCCCTCTCCAAACTACCACACCACCTCAACGGGAAAACTTTGAACCTCGACATATTTAACGTGTATCAACCCCTCTACATGACTGATCTTCAGTGGCAGTGAACGTTGTTGGAAATCACTTTGAGGAGCGTCTAATAATGAGGGCATTTTTACTAGTCAATTTGACTTTTACTGGTTTTGAATTACAGTCGAACCTCTACATTGCGAATTTTTCTATACAGCGAACTTTTTTCCTGGAACCAAGAATATTTCACGGTTTTCTTCGCAAAATAACCTCCCAATACCGATGTTCATTTTCTATATAACGAGCTTTTTCTTAGGATTCAATTTTTTTCTCACTATTTTTAAAGTATTTTTGGACAATTCAAGTTATTCTCTCTTTTTAACTGATTTTATGGTGGTCATAAATCTTGCACTTAGGTGCTTAACCCGCCGAGAGTAATAGAATTCTGGTGGTTTCCTACGTGCAACCTTTAACCCCATTATCCAGTTCACTAGAAACATCTTTTATTTCCCCTTTCACTCTCAGTGGAGTTATCTCGTGTCCCCGTGTTCTTAAAAAGTCAAACATCAATTTCTGTTTTGAAAATAATGTATGTTTAAAATTACTTGTATGCTTTAAATTAGAAAATGTTCTTAAAATTCCTTAATTTTTATATAACATTTTTTTCCAAACGTTGAAAATACAGTGTGTTCCACGTTTTTCTTTTTTCTTGTTTCCTTGCAGTCTTTCTTTCTTTTTTGTGTGTTTTGAGTAAGATAAATAAAATAAATAAATATTAATTTACAAAGAGGTGTGAATAATTACTTTTTTTACAATATGTAGGTAGTTATGAATTTAAAATCTGTTTTATGTGGTTTATAAAGTATATTGAAAGATGATATACTTTAGATGAGATATTTCCTTATATTTTTTTTAAAGTTGAATATATATATATATATATATATATATATATATATATCACAATGTATTTCTGGACAATGTTTCCCCTCCCCTCCTTCTTGTTTTCCTTGCAGATTTCTTTTTAATGGATTAATATGTATATTAATTTACAAAAAAAAATGTTTGGAATTATTACTTTTTTTTATAATAGTATTTATTAATTTAAAATTTGTTTCGAATGGTAGTATATTTAATGGTAGTATAAAGTATATTTAAAGATGAATCTCTATTTAATGAATTTCCCTTACAACGAACTTTTTTTTTCGGGATTTAACGACTTCGTTAAATAGACGTCTGACTGTGTTTTTGTAAATATATATAAAATATTTTTTTTTCAACCTTCTGTGCAAAGAGCTGCGGTTTGCCGACACCTGGTCTTATAGATAGGGAAGACAAAAAAGATTTCTTTACTGATCTAAAAAAAAGATCACTCAATTTGTGAATATCCCTGAACACAAAGCGGATGTTAGCAATCCTCTTGCAATCGATTGTAACATTCAATTGTGTCCCCCAAACAAGATTATGTTTACTTTAAGTAAGGGGAGTGGCTTACAGTAAGACCACTCCTATATAAACCGAATAGCAAAAGCATTAAAAGTTGGAGAAAACTAGCTTACGGAGTGGCACTTTCAGAGATTAGACGAGTGCAAAATTATGACCATTGAAGATTTCCTTATATTTTTTTTTAAATTTGTAGGAAGAAGAATGCCGTGATAAATCATGGATGGTAAGATGAAGAGTTTGAAATGTTGTATTTCATTTCAACTTTTTTTGTTATTACTTAACCCTTTATCTACCGCATTATGATTTACTTCAGTTTTTTTCATGCAATATTTTTTTTTGGATCACTGCATTGAAAATTAAGGGATATACATAAACAAAATACTCAACTTTGGGAAATTTAATCCGTTAGAGCTAATTAATTAATTAAACATATTCAACTGTAAAATTAATTATGTACACTGTTCACTTAAAATAAATAGTCAAATCGTTTTATAAGGTCTTCATTAACATACAAAAAGTATAAGACACTTAAATTTTGACATTAACTATTTTTTGGGACGAAAATGATAATTTTCGCAATCCGCTTAAAACGCAATTTGTGCTATGAAACTATTCGCCTTCCCCGCTAAAATACTCATCATAGAATCGTGCTGTCATATATCTTGGAAGAGTGGATTTTGAAGAATATTCCTGCTAAGTATCGTTAGAATATTCGAAAAAATGGTTATTTTATGTAGGTTTAAAGTGAGTGGTACTTATAAGTACCGTCGGTAGATAAAGGGTTAACTTAGACATTAACTAAGCAAATTCAAAACGAATAATGTGCATTAATGTGGTAGGTTTTAATGATTGCCTAAATATTTATCGTTGGGATTTTTATTATATCTTCTAATTGAATAAGAATAATATTAGTTAAAATCCCTATTTCAAGTATTAAATTTGTATGCAGTTCACATATATATAATTCGTAGCTTTGTTTCGGAGATATTACTATAAAAATTAAAATGAAATAATAACAGTCAGCTCATTTTGAAATATTCATTACTCTTACTAATTTTGTTATTATAAGAATCTATCTTTATGGGAAATATCATCAATTAAAAAACAAATACAATATGTTCTGTATTTTTACAAAAATATTTCTTCTTAAATAAATTGCTGTTTTGAAATTTTAAACTAATTACCATTTTTTTTTTAAAAAAGAAAAAACACTAGGCAAATTTATTTTTTATTTATACTAGATAAACAAGAGCGCGGAAATCTACTAACAGAATAAAAGAGTCTAGACTTCGTCTTAAAGTTCAAAATTTAAGAAAAAAAAAAAGCCTAAAAAAATATACAAATCTTATCAATCGCAAGATAAAAAGGTAATTTTTAAGAATCATACTATAAGGTGTATCAAATGAATATTTAATCGAAATTTTCACTTGACTCCATAGTGTTTTCTACTTATCTTAATTAACTCTTAACTAAGAGGTTTGTAAATTGACGAATCTATGAATAAATACAGATTTAAAAAAGTAGTATTTAAGGAATTCTAAAGAATATTTCTTCTTTTAAAATTTCCTGCTAATGTTGTATATTAAGATAGCTTTCTGTGAACTTTATTTTCTTAGAAAGCTGTTTCAGTCCTTTTTTGAAGAAAATTTTGTAACAAGTAATTGCAGAGAATGTTATTGTTATCTTAAAGATCTTTTTTCTTATCTTTGCACTAAAGAATGTTTAGCAATGAAATTAAAGCTTACGGAAGTGATTCAATTTTTAACAATTGAATTGATTTCAGTGAAATGGGATTGAAATTCTCAGTTTTCTTTTCGCATTATGATCACAATTTCAGAATTCATAATTATTTTTAGACGCGATAATAAAATGAAATTAATCAAATTTTTTCAATAACGAATTACGTGGCATAAATAATTTCGTGAAGTAAATGTTTTAAGTACAATTGAAGAGTCCTTCCCAGACTTTTTTTTCAAAATTTGGCCAAGTATTTACTTTAACACAAATTTTGACTTAATTTTTAAAAAAATTAACAGCACTAACACACTGCACTGATACTCTATAAATATAATAGGAATATATCAAATCGCACAAATAAACCCTAATATATATATATAATAACTCAAAATATTTCTCAAAATATACCCTGCTTTTGCCCTTTTTTCTATGTCATTCTCTAATATACAGTCACTCAAAAAAGTATTGGGACACTTGACGTGCATAACTGTAAAGCCATTTATAAAAATATTTATCTCATTAAAACAAAAACAAAATGAATTAAGTAATACTTTAACATTTGGTGTACAGTATATAAGGGAAATTTTATTAGTATTATAGAATTATAATTTGATCTAGCTTTTCAAATATAATTCAAAGGCACACTGGAGTCAAAAAAGTATTGGGACACTTTTGAAATGAGAAGTTTAACAAATATGCAGCGCATCAATAGAATTTTATTTCACTCTACTTTTTTAGACTAGAAGTTTAAACACAAATGTTTCAACAGATAAGATTATTTATAGAAAACATGGTGAGAAACAAAGATATATGGGTTAAGTGCGAAATCTCGTAAAAAGTCATTGGGGAAAGCAATTCGCTGTATAGGAAAAAGTTATTCGCTGTACAGGAGTAAGTCTACTGTTTTTAACATCATTAATAGGTTCAAGAAAACAAACAGTGTTAAAAACAAGCAAAGATCAGGGCGTTCAAGGATATTTAATGAACGGGAAGAGAGGTGGATTGTGAGACAAGTACTCATTAATCCAAGAACTAGTGCTTTAAAAATGACTTTGCAATGTAAAAGTAGATTCAGGAAATCAGTAAATCCTGAAACTGTCAGAAATGTTTTAAGAAAACATAAGTATCATGGCAGAGTACCTCAAAGAAAGCCCTACATCAGCAAAAAAAGCAAATAGACAAGCTAGGTTGGCATTAGCTAAAATGTATGTAAGGCAGCCAACAGAATAGTGGGAAAATATAATTTTTGTTTATGAAAGAAAATATAACATTTTCGAATCGGATGGCAAGCAAAATGTTTGGTGGAAATTAAATACAGCAATGCATGTCAAAAATTTACGACCTACTGTCAAATATGGAACGGGTAACCAAATTGTCTGGGGCTGCATGGCAAGCTCTGGTTTCGGGAACTTAAATTTTATTGATGGTATAATGAATAAATCTCTCTCTCTCTCTCTCTCTCTCTCTTTGTGTATATATATATATATATATATATATATATATATATATATATATATATATATATATACTAATAAAACCCGAAGGTAAACAAACGTATCTATGTAGGTAGGAATGACGCTTAATGATCTCAAGAACCACGAGACGCAGAAACTAGCAGAAGATATCAAAATTTCGGGAATGATCCGAGGAATCCGTTTTGACCATTTATATTCTTTATATTCCGGTACTCCAATTAGGTAAAAAGATATTAATTAAAAACCTTAAAACGCATTTATTATGCACGTGGCGCCATCTGCAGATAATCCGAAAGATCATTTATTTCTAGGGGAAAATTCGAAACTCCTTTTTTTTTTTCAGAGGTTTTTAAAAATATTTAAAAATTAATATAAAAAAATTATAAAAAATATCTATATATCTTACTTTTATCAGTCTTTATCAAATGAAATCCGAAAAAAATTTTTATTTTAAAGGTATTAATCACGTTTTGAAATTTGAAGTTTTATCTACAAGTTGCTTATAAAAATATTGCAGAAAAAACAAATGAAATATTTTTTTAAAAATCACTTACGTAAAGAAATGTTTAAAATTATTTCAAAATAAATTTAGAAATTACCTTTTTTTTAATTTATGGAATAGTTCGCTATTTTTTTTAAATAAAAAACATTCAGGCAGAATTTCTCTCTCTTTGTGTGAATAACACATTCTTAACAATTCAAATTAATTACACTATAAATGGTTTTCATTAACTAAATATTATACGTAATCTGTACAAAGATTGATAAAATATCTTAAAAATTACGGTTAAAAAAATGTGTTTTTCAATTTTTTTCTCTTTTGCGATAATTATGTAAACATTACTTTTTTTTAAAGTTTTTTGTTTAAAAATTACTGTTGCTTTCAATCCATATATGAAGTTTGAAAGCATTAACGTAAAAATGAAGCCCCCCAAAAAAAATCTTTTACTTTAACGAATAATGAAATGGCGTATATATTGAAAATATCTACCTTTATTTTAAAGCTCAATTCAATACTCATCCCCTGAGTAAGCATATCTTAGCTGTTTAAAGCACTGCTTTAAAGAACGGTAATTCCCAGGTTCGAATCTGAAGAGGAAGAAACTTTCTAATTTGCATCACGACACTTTTTTTAAAAAAAATAATTGTGTTTTTCGTTTTCTTCCCTTTTTGCGAGAAATATTTAAGCATTATTTTTGTTACATTTTTTGAAGGTTAAAATTAAAATAAAATACCAAAATGTTTTTATCAGATCGTTTTTTTTTTTTTACATACATGCATATATATATATAGGCCTCCCCATACTGTTTTTTTTTTTTCTAACTTATATATTTATATGTTTAATCAAACGTTCAGAAAAAAGCAATCATTTCAATAGCTATCTGTTGATTTTTCTTTCATTTATTACTTATAGAATTTTGATTTTAATAAATATTTTCGCAAAACGCCACTTATTTTTTAAAAAAGTTTTTCTTTTCGTTTTCTTCCCTTTTTTGCGAAAAATATTTAAGCATTATTTTTGTTACATTTTTGGAAGGTTAAAATTAAAATGAAATACCAAAAGGTTTTTATCAGATCTTTTTTTTTTTTGTTGTTTTTTTTCAGTACTTATATTATATATATATATATATATATATATATATATATATATATATATATATATATATATATATATAGGCCTTTCCCATACTGTGTTTTTCTTCTAACTTATATATTTATATGTTTAATCAAACGTTCAGAAAAAAAAGCAATCATTTCAATAGCTATCTGTAAATTTTTCTTTCATTTATTGCTTATAGAGAGAATTTTGATTTTAATAAATATTTTCGCATCACGCCACTTTTTTTTTAAAAAAAAATTTTATTTTTCGTTTTCTTCCGTTTTTGCGAGAAATATTTAAGCATTATTTTTGTTACATTTTTTTAGGTTAAAATAAACTGAAGTACCAAAAGGTTTTTATCAGATCGTTCTTTTTTTCAGTACATGTATACATATAAAAAATGCAACCCCATGAAGGAATCATCAGAATTAATGAAATTTAATGCACAAATGACTTGTATAAGTACAAATAAGTGACGAAATCTTCAAAGCAAAAAAGCAATATTAAGCGTTCGAAATCAGTATTTGATGTAGACACCATGCGCTGCAATAAGTGCTGCTAAACGACGTGGCATGGAGTCAAACAGATTTTAAATGTCTGCTTCTGGAAGAGATTTCCATAATGCTTGTATACGCAGCAAAAGTTCGTATTTTGAAGCTGCAGGACGTGGTTCACGAGCGAGACGTCGATCAACCAAAACCCATACGCGCTCAATAGGCGACATATCCGGCGAATAAGCAGGCCAAGGTAGAAGTTGCATGTGTTGAGCTGAACAGAAGTCTCTAACAATCTTTGCAACATGAGGGCGTGCATTATCCTGCTGAAGGATAGCTCCAGGGATGCCTTAAGGGAAAGGAACGACTGTGGAACGTACCTGTTGCTATTAGAATAACTTTCAATTCATAGCAAATTGAATCGTCCGTGACACGAAATCGCACCCCAAACCATAACTCCGAATATTAGGTCACTATGTTGTTCGATAACGCACTCTAGAAGACAGCGTTCACCTGCATAGCATCTAACACGAATGCGGCCATCATAGTCCCACAAAAATTGATGCGTAATTCATCTGAAAAGACAACTTGGTGGTAATCTGCTTATCAGGCTCTGTGCTCATGAGCCCATTGCAGACGCAGCCATCGATGGTTTACCGTGAGTGGGATCCTGTATAAAGGCACCCTTGCACGCATTCCACTGTGCAGCAGATGTCGACTAATTGACTAAGCCGACATTAGTAGACCTATAGCAGTAGATCAACGTGCTGCCAACTACCTGGAGGAAGTTGTACGGTGATTCACCGCCACATTTCATTTTCTTCCCTTTTGCGAGAAATATTTAAGCATTATTTTTGTTACATTTCTTGAAGGTTAAAATTAAAATGAAATACCAAAATGTTTTTATCAGATCGGTTTTTTTTTTGGGTTTTTTTTTCAGTACATGTATATATATAGAGAGAGAGAGACATTCCCCATACTGTTTTTTTTTCTAACTTATATAATTATATGTTTAATCAAACGTTCAGAAAAAAGCAATCATTTCAATAATTATCTGTAAATTTTTCTTTCATTTATTACTTATAGAGAATTTTGATTTTAATAAATATTTTCGCATCAGGCCACTTTTTTTTTTAAAATTGTTTTTCGTTTTCTTCCATTTTTGCGAGAAATATTTAAGCATTATTTTTGTTACATTTTTAAGGTAAAATTAACTGAAGTACCAAAAGCTTTTATCAGATCGTTCTTTTTTTATTGTTTTTTAGTACATGTATATATATATATATATATATATGTATATATATATATATGTATATATATATATATATATATGTATATATATATATATATATATATATATATGTATGAATATATATATAATCCAATATAAAAAATTCAATATATAAATATATATATATACACATATATATAAATTTATACATACATATACATATACACAAATATATAAACGAAAATATAAAAATAAGCAGATAGTTATATACCCAAGATAACTAAAATTAGGAAGAAGGCACAGTAGTATAATGACAAACTCCTGGCCTTAGGAACCAGGATTGCAGGTTTAAACGTGTTTTGCGGCCGACCAACCTTCACCTGTAATTTGTCATACTATGTACAAAGAGGAAAGGAAAGAATTATATATGTGGAATTTAAATATTAAAAAAAAATCATTAAACTATAAAAAATTTTACAAGTCAAAAGCTCATTTTTTGATCTTCCAGAAAAATGCACTCATTGTAACGTCAACTTTTGCTTAGCACTTTAAATTTTAAATACCCGACCGTGACTTGCTTCTCTGCAATAATTCTTCCAACCACTTGTTCGAAAGAATATAAAATGAAACGATACAACCTGATTTTATGACCTGTAGTTGGCTTCTCCTACTAGGACCTCCAGGAGATGGACCAGTTAATATTCGCTCCTCCTTTTCTTTCCTGGCTATTTTGTTGTTGACTACGTCTTCGTCTGGTATTCTTGTTGCCTGATCTTGCTTGCTCTTCGATGTAGGGGCTGTAGTGCTTTCCTCTGCTTTTCTTGGTCGAACTGGTCCTCCTTATTGTGTCTTCATCTCAATGGTTGGTCGGGACTCAACTCTTGTTCCATTTCTGGGTCGCAGGTTGTACCCGCTAGTGCTGGGCATTACTGTTTCTTCTGTTTGGCCTCTCTTTCTAAATTTTGGCAAATCATTAGTTTTATAGTTCGACGACAATACTCTTTTAGATACTCTATGTTCTGAACCCTTCTGAATCTTCCTCTCTGGTCCTCCAGACCCAGATTCACGTGATCGTTTACACCCAATAGTCTCTTTCCTGCTCATTTTAAGCTTTCTACTGGGTTCAGACCAAGAGCTAGGTGGTGATCTGATAAGTGGTCCTCGTTTATCGGTCTTACCTGTGTGTCTCTCACTCTGATCTTTCTTAAAACTTATTCCTTTTTCCTTTAACTCACGCTTTACACCTGACCCTTTCTTCTTACCATACTGCGACTCATTTGATCTCCGTTGTACACTGTCAAAACTACTCAATTTATGGTGTGAACTATTCCTATACGAACTACCAGTTTTTATCTCCATCTCGTCTATTTTCCTATAACGATATATTCTAACTTGATTGACATTGACCGTTAACCTTTTTCCTGATCTCCATATCACTATGTTATTATTTTTCACTTCTAACACTCTATACGGACCTTCAAATTTTGGTTTAAATTTAGCCACCACTTTCTTTGTTGCTGAACTTGAAGGATGCGTTTTTATCAGGGCCCAGTCATTCACCTTAATTTGCACATCGCGCTTGCGTCTATTATAATATTTCTCCCACTTTTCATGCTTCGGCTTTGTGTTTCGTCTAACTTCATCAAACAATCTCTCAATATCTCCTACTGCAAATTAGGTTCCGTCCGACACCATCACTAATTTCTGAAATGGGGTAATCAACTTTCGACCTAAAAATAATTTTGCAGGGGTTTTACCCGTCGTTTCATTCACTGCTGTACGAATAGCATAAGCGAACTCACGTAAGAATTGGTCCCATGTATCGTGTTGATCATTCACATAATTTGCAATCAATTGCACAAGATCGCGATTCACGCGTTCGGTTCTATTTGCCTGAGGTCTGTATACAGCAGTCTTCACATGCCTTTTGCCTAATCTATCACTTAAGGTATCCGACTACCCTAAAACCATGATTTTTTTTCAAAAATTGGGAATTTTTTTTATGATTTTATTTTATAGACCATTTTATTAACTTAATAACAATACCAAAAGTACTTTATTTTCCCTCCACTAGAACAAAAACTACAAGCGTTTTAGTAAAAGCAAATGCCATAACTTTACACAAGATGTCAAACTTTTAAAATGCGTTTTACTGAAATGTGTTTTTTCTTCGAAAAACTCAAACGGGGACCGCGATTGCTCAAAAAGTGTTGAAAATAATTAGCTGAAATTTTTTGCTTATGTTCTGCATAACAGTAGAAGTGTTTTGATCTTCAGATTTATCAATAACTGTTTTATTTCAAAATTTGCAGTTATTTATGTGAATATAGTCAACGTTTTTTTAAGCAATTTCGTATAATGACTTAGATAAAGTGCTCTAGCTTTTGTAAACATTAAAATATCTCTTATCGTGAAGGTCACTTCAAACAGGAATAACAATGTAATACATCAAAATTGAAAAATTGAGAATTTGTTCATAAAATCTTTGTACAGAGCGGGCCCCGTTTAGGTAATTTTTCGTACATTTTTACTAGTTTTTTCACATTTTAATAACAATAATTTTTTTTTTTCTTTTACCAATTTTAGGTTTTTTTTTTTCTTAAAATATACTAAATAAATATAAAAATCACAAAAAGATCTCCATATCTCCTTTTTTTCAAAAAAAAGTTGTCGCAAGTAGTCGGATACCTTAAATGTTTAAAAATTATCGGATATAAATTGGGGACCATTATCACTTATTAATTTTACTGGAGCTCCAAAACGCGATATAAACTCAGAAACATTGAAAATAGCGACCCAAGAAGGAAGTGAGTGAGTGAGTGAGTGAAGATTAACGTCGCGCTGTTCAGCTACACGAGGGCTTTTGGCGACGGACCACGTAATTTTGAACCATGGTCAGTGACGTGGACGACACCTGAGCTGGCACCCCCTCTCCTAACTACCACACCACACCAACGGAAGTTTCAACTCTCGACAGATTTAGCGTGCATCGCTGCCCTACACGGCGGGTCTTTAGTGGTACCCCAGGAAGGAAGATAAGTACAATCGCGAAACTTTCCAAATAAGTACAGCGTAATGTGATATGCAAATGATCCAAGTTTTGTGCTAATACGCATGCTCATACACGCCGAGGTGGTGCTACAATCAGGAAGAGGGTGCTATATAAGCCAGCGGATATTCGAAGATGCATAAACGTGACGATTACCCGCCGATTGTAGGAAGACTTTAGTAAGCGAAACATGCCAGGTAAACGTGCTAGAAGACATTTCTCACAGTTAAGCGAGTTTGAGAGAGGCCTGATCATCAGGATGAAAAAGGCTACAGGCTGGTCGACGCGCCGTGTTGCTGGCTAGGTGGATCGTTCGAAGTGTGCCGTTAGAAATTGCTGGGAGCAGTGGACACGAGAAGGTACCCATGCGCGGAAAACCTGGGTCTGGAGCGTCCAGGAAGACCACTAGAAGAGAGGATCGAAGGATCGTGCAGCAAGCCCTTGTGGACCCACAGTGACTCGTTCAACGATACGAGGTAGACGTAGGCGTAGCAATTGTTCCACAAACAATTTCCAGACACCTTGCAGAAGCAAATCTTAAATCCAAGCGCCCTTCCAGGCACTCCCTTTAACACCGGAACATCGGCAACTGCGTCTACAGTGGTGCCAAGCCAGATCAATGTGGAATGTCACAGATTGGCGTAAAGTTGTGTTTAGTGATGAATCCCGGTTTGTTTGCGGACGGATGATAACCAGGTACGAGTGTGGAGGCGCCCTGGTGAGCAGTAGCACCTCCCCCCACACTATTTTACGTCACACTGCCCGCACAGCTGGTGTAATGGTCGGGGGCCATAGCCTATGATAGCCGGTCCACTTTAATTGTGATGCGTGGAACCTTAACGGGCCAACGTTACGTTGATGATATTCTTCGACCCCATGTAGGACCTTTCCTAAATGGTCTCCCAGGGGCAATTTTCCAGCAAGATAATGCTCGTCCGCATACAGCAAGAGTTGCCAAGACTTCCTACGTCATTTTCAGACTCTTCCATGGCCGGCCAGCCCCAATTGTTCCCTGTAGAGAACGTGTGGGATCAGCTAAACGGCACATGCCATCATGTCACTCTGTACATGATTTAGAGTTGGCTGTTCAAGATTTGGGACCCATCTGCCTCAGGACAACATAAGGTGTCTAATCAACTCAACGCCGGACCGTGTGACGGCATGTATTGCAGATGGAGATGGTCCAACGCGCTATTGAAGTTGCCCAGTATTTATGTTGCACACCCTGTATTCGTTTAATTGTCTTGTTTTTGGATCAAGTGAATCTCATCTGTGTCACTATGTGTATTAAATTTCATTTCAACCGATGCTTTCTTCTTGGGTCGCTATTTCAATGTTCCTGAGTGTATTTCAAAAATATTATCCGCTTTTACTCGAGCCGAGACCTTTAAGGGGTATGATTCAGCCCACTTGCTGAAATGATCCGTAATTAGTAACACAT